>JAVQIZ010123440.1:0-27644 GCA_036023535.2 Galaxias brevipinnis | reverse complement strand
TGCAGAGAAGGACCAGCGGTAGTTATCCGCTGGGATGGGTTGAGATGACGGGCCACCGCTGGCTCAACTGGTGGTGGGGATGAGAGCCCAAGCGCTTCCATCCCAATAATATCCACACCGGAGAGGCCCTTGAAAGTGGCGTTGAGGGAAAGGGGCTTTTCCCAGTAGCGCCTGACCTCTGCAAGACAGTCCAGCACCAGAGGCATAAGCTGTCTGGGAGGGGCCTGGCGGGCAGCCAGTCTCCTTCCATCACACAGTCTTCTAGACCCCTCTTCCAGCTGGGAGGCTGGCCATTGAAGCCCAAGCTTGCCAGCAGCCCTCTTGCAGACCTCCGCCAGCAAGGAGTCAACTGGTAGAGAGGTTAGACGCAAGGAGTCAACTGGTAGAGAGGTTAGACTACTACCCTGTGCACTGGCAGGCCTGGAGGGTTGCACGAAGAGAGGATATTGTTCTCATCTTCCTCGGCGACAGCGGTAGTGGTAAGCTCTGCGTCAAAGTCCTTGTAGTCTCCCCCACTCTCGTCCGCCGTCGGCTTCGACAGGAGCGAGAGGCTCAAAAATGAAAGGAAGAACAGGACAACTTTCCTCCATCATGTCAGCCCAGCTGGTGCCAGCCTGGGCGACCCCCGTGCTTTTAGGGCAGGGGAGGAGAGACGAGGGTCTTCTTTTGGAGTGGCAGCAACGCGCACCCTTCTGTGAAGAGTCTTCTCCGACATTACATGACAGTGCTGGCATGTTTCGGGGTTAGCAAAAGATGCGCTAGCGTGTTTGATCCCGAGGCATGCTATGCAAAGACTGTGAGTCTTTCCCCGAAATCACAGACCCGCACGCCGCCGTGCAAGGTCGTGGTGCAAGGTCTGTAGTTTGGCATTCTCTTGCAATGGAGAGGCCATAACTAAATTGAAAAACATTATCTGATTGGTAAGGTTAGATAGAGTCAAATAGCTCGCAATGACGCGTCTGCTATGTGTAGCGAAATTGGCAAGTTGCGGGTATTATAACTAGCTTGTCAGGAGAGCTCGCCACAACGCGAAAGCTAATCCGAAACAATTCCGAAATAAAACACAAGACACAAGTAGGAGGTAAATCCAAACTTGTGAATTAGGTCACTCAACCGGAAAGGATCACCTACTCCTGCGTTCGGCAACAAGTCCTTAACGGCTCGTTTCTGAACGGTTGAGCAGGCGTAGTAGGCTAGATCAAATCAAGCTGAGGAGGGGCAATTAAGTGGTCTTCTCGGGTAAGAGAGCAAGAATGACTTTTAAGGTCCGTCAATGACTTATAAATGGGGGTGGGACCCTCGGGGGTCACTGACGTGACCTGTCTGTCCATGATGATGACAGAAGTGGTGCCATTGGAGTTTCCGTGGTTGGTTACGCCCAGGGGCGCTTTCCATAAGTGAGATACCGAGTGAATATTTGATAAAGATCTACGCAGCGTACTGTGAAACGGTACCCTACAAAATTTAATCGGCATTGACCTTGTCGCTGCCTGATTTGCATATCCAGCCCAATTTGCTTCAGGTCCGTTGACCTACTTCCGGCGCAGTAAAAAAAAATCCGGAAGTCGATGCTAGGTCAACGGACACGAAGCAAATCGGGCAGGAGAATCAAATTGGGCAGCTAAAGACCTCATTACTTGATATTGCATTGCCTTCCCCCTGAAGCTATTTTCTGTGAGGTGAGCATTTGGTGATTTATTAAATCACAGCTTGGAAAGAGGACAGTTCCATTATGGGATATTTGAATAACTGATCTGTATCCCTGTAGGTACAAGTAAAAATGACATAATTATTGTAGGCCTAACCCATGCTGAATATTAAACATATAATGTCACAAAGAAACGTCAAACTTGTGACATAATACAGTTCTGTACCGTAGTATGGCTTTTGGAAGGTCGTCATGTTTTGCTATCACTTTATTATTTCATTAAAATCGGTCGGTTTAAGTCTGTTTTTCAGTTAAAAATGAACTCTGAGTCTTGCAAATGACTATTTCTGTGTCTGTGCTTTTCCCCAAGTTTCGGTTCCTAGCCCCATTCCCCATAAACTTCTTTTGTGGGAAACGTTCCTTTCAGACACATGTGTGAAGTGCCTTGTGGGCTCACAGAGGAATGTTAACATTTTATTTGACCAGTGAAAGACAATGAATGGGCACTGCTATGGATCTAATTGTGGTCACAAGCTTCGGTAAACATCTGGTCTGTGTTGTGTCTCACGAGAATTTAGCTTTTTCAGAGCTGCTAAACCAGTAAGGTACTGAACACCAACAAAAATCACCCCTTTGAATTAAAACAAAACGTTGAAGTTATTATATTGATAGCAGATGATATATTCTTACATTTATTATCTCATTTACATTTGAAAATATATTTCATTCCAGCACCATCTCCCTTCACACAAGTTTTCTATTTGCTTTTGATTTATAAGTAATAAATGTTTTTTATTGTAATACCATCATGTAGTGGGCATCATCAACATATAACTTGAATCAGAATGCAACTTAAATGTAAATGCAATTTTCAGCCATTGTAATAAAGTTTTAATACAATAAACTTTACAAACTTAATTAGGTGCTATTTTCAAATCTATAAATGAGATGCCCTGCAGCGCATTACAATGGCGCTCACCAGATCCAACTACTTTTTCTTGTGCTTTGACAAATTCTCCCTCTTTTTTTTATTAATTCCAAGAAATATGTCTAATTGTCATCAATGTATGAATAGGGAAAGGTTGAGGATCAGAATCCAAAGAATAGATCCTGCATTTTTGGACATAAACGGTAAAGGACTAAGTTGTTTTCCCTAATGGTTTGAAATGCAATATTTTTTCATAATAATGACACAAGACTCATGCTACTGGTGCAACAAATGTTTTCCCCATTGCATTGAATGTTCTTCAACTTTTGCTGTTTTCTTCAATATCTTTTCCTTGAACGTCCCAGCCGGGAAAAAGGCCCAACAAGATCATTATATTCACGATCACCCTGCACTGTTTGTTTCCAGACAGGA
Organism: Galaxias brevipinnis; assembly: GCA_036023535.2. NCBI lineage: Eukaryota > Metazoa > Chordata > Actinopteri > Galaxiiformes > Galaxiidae > Galaxias > Galaxias brevipinnis. The sequence continues at coordinate 24,636 of JAVQIZ010123440.1, read as the reverse complement.
GTCTACTTTTTAGCCAACTGACTGACAGCTTCCAGTACATGCAATGAGCACTGTTTTTACATTCTGACAGTCTAACTTGTGCTTTCTGATTTATGTTCTGTTATTGTTTCCTCTATGGTGTTTCCTTAGCAGCTTGACTATAGTCCAATAGAATTTACTGTGCTGTGCTTGAATAATGAACTCTCCCTTAGGCGCACTTGAATCAAACTGTTGTTAAGAAACTACAATCTTTCAAGAAGTTCAAGTAACATAGGGAAGATATTTGGTGGATGAACAATGTAGCATAAAATAGCACTAACAGGTTGAACATAGCAAATACAAGGAGATATCAGTTGGTGTTATTGTGTGTTAATGAAAAGAAAGCAACTATTATTTCTGGTATCAATAGGGGAATGGTGTTAAAGCATGCATTAAAAAGATGTAATCATACACCACTACAATCTGTTTTTTACATTTATATCCAACGTGTGTGACTTACTTTGGCTAGTTACTTAGATCTAAAAGCCAAACAAACCTACAGTTAAGTGTGCTTCATTTGCATTGATTGTACACTATAGGTCTACTATTTTGCTCTCTTTCTTCCAAGGCAATGCATTGGCTTATTGTATACTTAATTGTGGTGCATGCTCATTTGGCTGCATTGTTGACCTCTTGTAGGTTTCACGTCATCATCCATCTTAATTTTCTCCCTATAGGGTTAAATACGACCACACTATTGCTCACTTTTCTGCTCCGTGGTATCAACAAGGAGGAAATAATTAGATGATGAGTCTAAGCATCCAGAACAAGTGACATGCCCATTCAGTGCCCATGTGTAATAAATCTCTCTCTCTCTTTCTCTTTCTATCCATCTGTTTGACTTGTCACCTTGTCGGTCAGTGTCACTCTCTCGCTCTGCTTCTTCCCTTTCCCCTGTCTCTAACTCTGGAGACACTTGAGAAGGAACATGACAAGCTCGTTGCAAACACGCCTTACCACCAGCAGGAGATGCCATTCAAGCATGTCTCCCTGACCATCCCAGTGGAGGTCCACTAGACCCTGTTAAACAAGGGGCCCACACAGTCCCAGTCCTAATGGGACTGGATTAGTGTCACCAGGTCCTAACATCATTAGCCGCTGTAGTAATTCAGTGGGACTGATTACATTAGAGGGGGGACATGATGCTCTCCCCAAAAAAACCTGCATTTCATGGCATGGAGTTCATGCCACTGTAGAAGCAGACTGAAAAACAAGGAGCCAGAGTGATAAAATGTTTATTTTACCTTACAGAGTAAGGCCGCTAATACAGATGGCAGACTAGTTCAGTTTGTTGTCACGTCTTATAAATATATATATATATATATATATCTTTGCTTAGTGTAATTATTTTCTCCAACCGTTGCAAAGAAGACATGCAAAATGCTTGTGGTCACCGAATATTGCTAGCAAGATCAGCAACTATACTCCAAGTATGGGCATCTCTTCCTTGTTCAGTGACGCACTTCCTAGCGCCATAAAGCAATTTGTCAGTTTCACACAGCAGGAGATCATACCCAGTGGAAGACAAAATTTGTGTTAAATAATGAGACTTCAAGAGGACTGATCTGAACCATGATGTTTTTACAAAACAATTACAATGCGCTATCAGAAGAAATGCATTGATAATCCGTTAATGTATAAAAAGTTGCCAATAGTTGTTTAAGAGCAATAATCTAAATTGTAGACCAAATGTTAGAGTATTACAATCTCTGAAGTGCAGAAATCAAGGCAATTATTTGGTTTAAGTTTGACTTTATGAGCATCCCTAAAGAGAATAAGAAATTAGTTTTATCTGTTTACAGACTAGCCTCAAACATTTATTAGCAATCATTATACCCTCATTGACAAAACATAATCTGTGGAGCTCGGGGATACTGTTTCCCCCTCAGTGATGCAGGTTTGTTGCCATAACTAGTAAAGTGGATCTGAAACTAGTTCCTATGACGTCTTAGAAAACTGTAATGCTGACCAGACTGCAAAAATATAGTCCCAGCGAACACTAATTGGATGATGAGGAGTAGAGTAATGTGCTCAACCCCATAAACTCTCTCTCTCTCTCTCTCTCTCTCTCTCTCTCTCTCTTAATCATTTGTCCTCTATCGTTCATCCTTTCTCACTTTCTATCAATTTATCTCTGCATCTTTTTCCTTTCTTCCTCACTGGCACCTCTGAGCTTTAGTTTGGGGCTTGTTCATTATTAATACAACTGCTAACAAGAAGCTCAGCTTTTTAAGTCCATCCAAGTGACAGTGAGTAAAAGCAAAGAGAGCAAGAGATTGAGGCCCTGGGCCTATAGGCATCAAAGAGATTGTAAAGGGAGGATTGACTTCCAGCCTTGAACCACCGCATAGTTAATTCATTTAGGGACTGAGTGGGTGTTTGAGTGGGTGCGAATTGGGGTAAAACAGTTTCAATACCTTGCTGGAAACCGTTCTAGTTGACAAGTCTAATGTTGTGCGATTGTCTTTGTATTATCACATTTGTTTGTATTAATTTAATTTTGATAAGGGTATACAAAAGTTATATCAGATTCATATAGCTGATGTTCTGTTGAAACATAAATCACACGTTTGCAATGATGAAGGGCTACAGTGACGCCAACGAAATTCCAACAACAACAAAGGAGTTGTCCTGCGATCTATATTTCTTCACCCTTGCTTTGTTTCCATTCACAATCATACACAGTATTTCATAACCTCTTATACCTTATTCTTATTTTTTTTGTAAAAACTCAAATTAAATGATAATAAACCTAAATAATACCCAGTAATCAGGACACACCAGTTTCAAACTCAATTTAGTTGTAGATTCTCTTTAGGGACTTCAGTCTAGCTCTGGGTTTCCATGAAGGTCGTTTTAAGACGTTTTTACAAATTGGAATGCATCCAAATAAACATTTTAAAGTCGTTAAGAATACATTCACACCCTATTTAGATTGTACCCCTAGGGTCATGATGTAGGTGTGCTGTTAAATGTTAAACCTATTCGTGGTGACCATTAAGACGGGAACAGAGAGCAATCCAAATTGATCCTTTAACGACAAAACAGTCCATTAAACCCTATTTAACTGACCTGTTAATGCTCCATTGCTCTTCTCTCTCTCTCTCTCTCTCTCTGTCTCTCTCTCTCTCTCTCTCTCTCTCTCTGTCTGTTCCCATGTGCTTGTATCAATATGTTTAAAGCTATTACATTAGTCGATACTGAAGTGATCGTTTAGGACAGAGTAGCTTTGGTTTAATTGGATAATTGTTTAACACCATGCATGGACGGACACACACACACAACACACATAGAATGATGCCCCCAAGGGAGAGTGGGAAGGCTAATTTGGGCTAATGAAAATGGATAGAGGCAGAGCAGAGAAGAGGTAGAAAAAACATATTAAGCAGTAGGGAAAAAGACCTCTGGTGCTACACAGACACATGACAAACACACACACACACACACACACTCACCATTGATCCTCTGTGTGCCACAGAGGTGATCAGAGTGCGAATTACGGGGGGTAGGGTGGGGGGATGTTCTAGGCTACATTGGGAAGATCATGCTTCTGGAATGAATGGATCGAGTGCCCAAATTAGCGTAGAACAGTCAGACCACTGCGTTTGTTTTTGTGAACATGTTTGTGTGTGCTATTTTGGGTATCTGCACATAACTGTCTGCATCACTACTTGTGGTCGGTGGTACTAATACCTGCACTAAAGCAGAGTAGTGTTGTGTTTGTGGCAATTATGGATACAAATTTGACATTTCTTGGAAATTGTTTATCAAAGAAAAATTCCCTTCAAAGAAAGAATTTCTGACATAGTTAACATTATCTGAAAAATCTCCTAAACCTTTTGTGCAACTTGGTGACAATAACTGTTATGCCTTATGATTTGAACACTGGTCCTCACAACACCAGATGTGTTGAATAAAGTAGCGCTAACCACAAGAAAATAAAATCTTCATCAGTACAATGCTCTCGTGCCTTCCTTACACAGATATCATTGTGTATTTTACATTTTACAACACTGTAAGATTTAAAATATATGCCTATGGATTATCTTAATGGGTTCAAATTGGTGGGCTGTCAAAAAGAAAATCTTCAAATCATACTACTGTGTGACTTATCAAAAGGAAAGATGAAGGAGAAAGGGGTGAGAAGAAGAACCCTCTTTAGAGTACTGAGACAACACTCCCTATCGCCGTCCATTTTTTTCTCTCATCATTACTTTTTTGAACACACACAGACAACTACACGACGTTCACACACACACACACACAACCACTCCCACACGGTCCCTCTCTCTGCCCATGCCTCCCTCGCTCATTTCCAGGTGGCAGATCCAACCACATTAGTACAGGTTATTTGTGTCTGTCGGCTGACATTCCATCTGTGCAGTGCTGCAAGGCAGTTCTCTTCGGTGGAAAACCCATCAGTTCTACAGCACAACGGACAATCTTTGGGAGGGAGATCGAGGGCATTAGTATTTCTGTCACCTGCAACATGACTCTGAATGATGCCAGCAATTTGCCTTGGTAGAAAGACGCCCTTGGCCTATTAAAACGAACCCCCATAAAATAATTTGCAGGTAAATCCACATACCCTTTTGCAGAGTCGCATTACCACCAAATATGCTTTTGTTGTTATGATCCCATATTATTCAAATACCAGGTTGTGCCATTCCACTTGCAAACAATAGCGTACAGTGATATGCCTTTTTTTTTTAACCTAATTTCATGTCTCGCTTTAACTCGTCTGAACCATCTACCTGATTTGCTTGACTATATTGTAGACACAATCCATATGCACCAGGCAATTTAAGTACAAATAACTTTAATGTAGGTCTGTATTGTTAGTGAAATTAAGAGTAAGATTAGACTTTTTTTATATTACTAACATCTAAATGTAAAAGATGTCTTAGAAGAATTGTTAAATAAAAAAAATTTAATGTTTGAAGAAAAGAAATTGCCTTATGGCTTTTGTACATTCAAATGAACTTCCCTTTACAAGCAGCAGCTGAAGAATATATTTTAGACTCTTTGTTGTAACATGGCCTTAAAAATCGCTGAATGTTGCATGAATCCCGTGCAAAACCATAGATTTACTTTAACCAGTCCCCCCGTCCCCCCGTCCCTTAGAGATGTTAGTGGGAGGGGCTTACTGTAAGGCAGATAGGAGGTAAGTAGTTGGCCTGTTAAAATCATCAGGCTTAACTTGCTCAAGCACATAGAACGGATTGGAGTGGTAGCCTTCAGGGCTCCCCCTTTACAGGATTTGCTTAAAATAATAAATGAATCATCAAATTTCACTGGATCTTCATCTTTGCAAGTGTTCTTCTAAGCAGACCTTAAAATGGGTTTCATGACTTAGACTTGATGGGAGGTTGGGTCACAAGTGATAAAGGTAAAGTTAGGATACAGGTGTGCGTGCATTTCGTGCTAGGTGCCTTTCTTCTACTCTTTCCTCTCTTCTTCTGTTCTTATAACAGTAGAGTGATCATTTATTCCTCTTACACTACTAGAGAGTATAATCTTTGTACTGCAATTGAATAATGCATGCTATTTTGGGTTTCTTTCGTGTGGTAGAGGTTTGTGTCACTGTGAGACATGTTTGGGGCCAGTCTTTGAAATTAATGTTATTAAGACCATTTCTACTCAACTTAGCGCTTTTCCTTGACCTCAATGGAAAATGTCATTAGGTAAAGGAAATACATGAAGGAGAATTCATAAGGACATAGGAAAGACAACAGCGGTGCTGAGTGAATCCAACTGCATGTACACTAGGATACGTAATTATGTGACGGGATGTCATTGACGTGGATCGTCCTTGGTGAAACTACAATGTTCCAAAGATGAACTACTCAAATGGCATCTTAGATAGCTTACTTCATCTTGTGTATTCTTATTGTGGTGTTTCGTAGGCTATAAAAACGTGGACAAGCAGGTGAAATGAAATTAAAAAAATAAATATAGGCTACCAGTCACAAAAGCTAAACGAAATGGATGTCACTTGGTGCCCACCTCAGAATGGTCTCCCACCTCACCTCCCCCAGCCAACTAATTTGTATCGCCATAAAGCCCAATTAATATGAGTGTATGATATAATTGTTAAATTTGTGCAGTATATGCATAACATGTTAGGCCTGCAAATCTACTTTGGTAAATATAATCATTCTTAAGTCAAACATTTAAAAAAAGAAAGTTCAGAACATACAAGTATATTAGCAAGTTATGGCATAAGATGGAAAATGCTTAATAAGCAACGGTATAATCTGCCTCCCTTGTTGGTCAAGTCGATCGTTGTGTGAACAACCAAATGGTGCATCGCTTTAAATGTTGCTGCCACATGCAATTGTTGGGCAGCATTATCTCCGTTCCTTTCGTAAATGATGGTCCAGTGTATCCTATGCAAAACTACATAAGATAGGAAGTACTGAAGCAAGTTTCCTTAGCATTTCGAATATTCGACCAGGTCATATCACTCTGTTAGGATGGTTTCTAACTAAAAAAGACAATTCGTCCTCAGCCTAAGTCAAGATGCTCCGATACAGCAGCGCTTTAAGCAGGAGTGTGCATGCCAGGATAATAACAGGCAGGTAGCCATGCCTCCATGCAACAACTGTCCTGAATAGTTAATTTTGAAGAGGCTTCCAAATATTTTGAGAGGCTGAATACATGGCATCTCCTTTCAGAGTAAATTATTTATTGATATAAGCCAGGAGGTAAGTAACAAATGTGAAATAAATAAAACATAACAAATATTGCTGGAAAATTTAACATACATACTGCACCTTTAAAACCGCAGTGTAGAACTGAACAGCCACCCAATGATACTCCCTGCAATCCAGTCTTTTGCTGTCCTCTCCCTAAACAAAACCAAGCATGAAGCAGTATTATTAATTTTTTTAAAGATTATCACAGAAATGTTATGCGTAAATAACTTCAGAAACGTTCCCTTACTCATGGTTGTGATGCCAACAAACCTTATTTGCTGGGCAAGGCAAGGTTCTTTTAGCAGAAGTGCTGCTTAACTGGGTGGATGCATTGACGCAGGTATGCCACTGAACTTTGTCAGAACCTTTTTTTTTCTTTCTTCGGGAACTTTAAATGTGGGGTCTGTTAAAAGACAATTTGTGCTCTGGGGAACTATTGATTCCTACTAATTAACACGATGGAGAAAAAAACATGTGAACCTTAAAAGACTCCATGCTGCAGCTCTAATAGAACGAATTGCTGAAAAATGCACATTATTGAAATAGTCTTTGCTGCAAATATTGTCTAACTGATCAGAAAGTCTGGGCATGACTTGTAAGCCTACTGCATCGAGATCATTAATTAACCATGTAAACCAGTTTGATCAGAGGTATTAACATATGAAGCGCTAGAGGCAGCTTCCACACAGTTTACGTTTCTCTAATGTTATACAGGGAAATCAAACATTAATTATTTTATGACTGACCTGAAATTGCAGTGCGTGATGTCATATTTTTTTTAAAGGCCAACATTGCTTTATGAATGCAAAGAAACATGTTGAACCATGTCAAGTTTATTAGACAGTATGTTGAGAAGAAAACTTTCCCAAAATCAAATCTAACTCCTCAACACAATCCAACGCTGAGCAGAAATATTTCCACATTTCTTGAAATATTGAGAACATAGAAAGATTTCATCCATCTGACCATAACTTCATAAACATCCCACTCAACTGAAACCTCATATCTTTAAAAAAACAGCAAACAAATTGTTACCATGTGTTTGCTCTCCTATGACATTATTCAACGATATGTCAGAGGATGTTTTAAGGCTTTATTTGAACAGCATGAGCTGTTGTGGTCACAGTAAGAAATCTATATATGCCATTCAAAAGATTTTCTTTTTACAAAACAAAATGCTTAAAAAAAATGAAATACAGTGAGCTCTATATAAACAACTTCATTGGACCAGTGAACAATTATTATTACTATATTTACTTTTATAGCTGCATATGTTGCATCTTCCCTGAGCAATGTCTCTCTCTCTCTCCTCTCTCTCTCTCTCTCTCTCTCTCTCTCTCTCTCTCTCTCGCACACACACACACACACACACACACACACACACACACACACACAAACACACTCGCGCACACACACACACACACACACGCACACGCACACACACACACACACTGACACAAAGAGATGCTCGCATGGACACTTTCCTCAACTACCCTTTCCAAACACTTGCTGTATAGCTCCTAGAAGTGCGGTGTGGTGACTCAGGTGATTCAGCAGTGTCTTTGATCACTTAAGGCCGACAGCTTTTCTGCTGCTTCTGCTCTGTTCCAAAGCCAAGAGTTTGATCCTGCGAGGGGCTTGAGAGGGGTTGAGGACAAACAGTTCAAAATCTGGGGCTATTTATATATTTTTTATTGTAACCTGCACGCAGATTACCTCATGCATTTTTATAGATAGGAAAGGAGTTGTTTAACAAATTAATAGTATAAATTTAGAGACTTGACAAATAAGTGGAAGGATCAGCAAGGATGCACAGGGGACATGTCCCCCACCCCTTTCAGAAGGCAGCATTGGACCCACTTTTTACAGTCTGAAAATAAACTTTATATATAGAGTATATATACAGTATATAACAATATAACAGAAGAAACTGAAACTGTGTCTTCGTCGTCCCCCACCACCACCTTTGAACTAACTGTACTAACTGTGTGCGTGTACATCTAGACTACATGTCCAGAAAAACATTCTCATTAGTTTATTAGCCAAAAAGTGACAGATGTGTACAATTGATAAGCAGACAGAAGTGTACTGTGTAATTGTTCGTTAATATCTACTGCCATTTCTTCAAAGTGTTCTCAATGGAAGAGACATCTTTAAGTGTACTGGCTGCTACAGTCGCATACTTAGTGTAACTCTGTAGAATCAAGCACTAGCCATTGATAACAGTATGTGAAAACCAATCTGTTGATAAAATAATATATTTTCAGCCTTACCTTGTACTAATTAAGAGTAGTCCAGTAGAGTGCTGTAAACTGCTGGTCTATTATTGATTAACTGATGCAAATAGAATTGTGTCGTTTTAAGATGACACTAACTATTCACCAGACAGAGTGGATCTCCATTTTCTCCTGGCCTAAATCCAGTGATGATCTTGAGGAGTTGGACGAGATCCAAATGGTTGCATCAGGGCAGATGTAGGTAATTTGTCACCGGATGATGGTTCACTAAGTTTTTAGTGTACTGAAGAAATGAATCTAAAGGTCAGAAGGATATACAAGAAGTTCTTTTTTTGCACAAAATTAAAATTTTGTCACAATTAACGTCATACTGGACATCTTTTATTGTAAAAGATATTTTGAATCGTATTGCTGGTTTATCTTAAAGCAATATAATTTATTTGATTAATACATCAGCAGTAAAATGTATTCATTCATTTCTTTTTAATTGGGAAGAGTTTTAATTTGTTTGATTTACTTAGAGATGTTTACATGGTATCTAACTATGTTATTTTCCATGCTATTACACTCGTAACTAGTGAAATTGGTTCTCATCCAAGATATTTCTGTATCTGAGCAGACATGAAAGGGTCTATTTTAACCGTCCTTTACAAGGTACAGTCTCAAGGAGGTGCATGCCATCACTGCAGCTCTCAAACCATGTCAGGTCAAGAGTTTCTCCTCATGCAGCAGTGCTATTAGGGAGAATTGTAGAAGAATTGTAGATGAATGTCAAATTTGCAACTGTGACAGTCCAGATGTAAATGCAACCTGACTAGGATTTTTATTTTGATTAAGGTATTAAATTGAAATACTGTGAAATACCCTTAAAATTTTTTCAAGATATGGGGGTCTTCTATGAAACGTATTGCACAGTCACTTGTGTTCGCACAGATACACACACACACACACACACACACACACACACACACTGAGCTTCCACTTCATATTGATGAATGACCTTTTACTGCCCATGTCTGTGCCAAATCTTTCCTCTATAATGTTTGACAGAAAGGGAGACGCAAAGCGACATTAAGATTTGGCTGCCTGTTAGACTTCGATAACCCTGCCAATGCTACAGTAAAAGCTTACCTGATTTTACATAGACTTTGCATTTATCAAAGCAAAGTTGGATGCTTTGCTTAATCAGGACATGAAAGCCAATGATCGTTCTTATTTATTACCATTTGGAATTACATGTTCTTACTGCTCAAATCGGAATTTTTTTCTTCCTGGAAAGTATGGATTTGATGTTATGAGATTGACTGTGTTTTTACTCACATAGACTTCCGCAAGTAATTGATCTATTGTACATAATGTCAAGAGAGACAGAATGTTATCATTAGTGAGTGTCGGGGTGTGTGTATGTGTGTGTGTGTGTGGGGGGGGGGGTGATTTCCTTAAGGTTAAAGGAAGCAGCCAAAAGCCATATCGAGACTTTGAGACTCCAGCCAAATCAATGGTCTGCACTTTCTGTACGTTGGTTTATATGACTGCAGAAAGTATTCTATATGACCATAGAAAATATTCTGGGCTGGACTTTTGTAATGGAAACTGAGTAAGAGAAGGAACGAAGCCACATATCACGATATATGTATTTTGCGAAGAACTGATGTCACTGACCAAAAATGAAGTTGACTTCTTTCCATGTAATTGACCACGAATAGCTGCAGATTATTATTGGTGTGTTTAGCAAGATAAAATATGTTTGACAACACCTGAAAAGGGCATTTATTTTGTATTTTACAAAATGATCCTATGCATTAAAGAAGACAATTACTCACAGAGAGACACACAAACATTTACCGTTATACTCTTTCTATTATGGTCTTGTCCTGAAATGTGAATTTATTTTTTCAAAAACTCACACACACAATCATTCTCTTTCACTGTTTTTTTTCCAGGCTTGCAAGCTTCAAAACTGCATTGATCTGAGCCAGAGGGCTGCCGTTCACACCTGCCCTCAGGCGTTGTTCTCTCTGCTGAAATAGTACCACAGTATGCTTAATCATCACAGCGAGCTCCCCCCAATTCCCTGTTTTACTGTCTCTCACACCTCTCTGTCCCGCACCTCAGAGATTGCCTTCTCTCTTCGCCTCATTCTCTACTCCCCCTTCCTCCTCTTGGCTCTTCCACTCCCAGCCTCTATTATTTTATTCTCTTTTCTATTCCTCTGTCACCCCTTCTTTCCAATTGCTCCATCTCAATTCATTTTTAAGTCTCTCCTATTGAAAGCTCTTTCCTTTCGCTCCCTTCTCCCATGTGTTTTATCATTATTTGTTATGATTTCCCAAACTTTGAGAATTTTCATTTTAGCAAGTATCACCTTACTGTGGTGTGGTAATGCTCCATAGTACATTTTGCTATGATAGGAAGCAGATATCTTCTTGTTACTTCTTGTTACAATCTTGTGTCAATTTACATAAGGTTAAAGGTTTGCAAAGAATCAGCTTTGATTTGCCAGGAATAAGCTGTCACCCAGAAGGAACATTGGCCTGTTTCTGGGGTTTTGCTCCCATACCATGATCCTTCGCATCTCTGCATCTCAATTCGAAATGTTCTGTTTTCATTGCAGACCACAAAATCTGAATCAACTGTTCATTCCTGATTGGACGTGTGCTGATGCTACAAATCAGTTGGTCAACTTCTGTGTTCAGCTACTTTGATATGGATAAGATTTCGTCCACATTTAGCAATGCTTTTCTTGAAGACTTACGTTGAACAATACACAAGTATTATTATACATATATATATATATATACATTATATATATGGTATGGAATGGAAAATACTTTATTGATCCTGGGGGAAGTTGTAGATAATATAAGATAAATTATATTTATGTATATAACGGCTATATATATATAAATTATACATGAGCTTGCAGAATGGCTACACACACATAAAACTACAAATTGTCAATAATATATTTGCAGTCTGTCTAAAGTAGTTTAAATGTTCTATGCCACCTGAATATGGCTGGATATGTGATAGCTGGAGTTCTGATTTCGCCTCTATTCACAGCCATTTCAAATGCTCTTTGCTCAGACAGGGAATAGGATATGTCTGGCATTCAATGACCTGTCAACAGATTCACACTACAAGCTGTTCACTCATGTTATCAGTAAAGAGGAAAGAGAAAGAAAAAGAGAGAGAGAATTGCAGGTTGAGTTAAATAGTTATCAGCATAGTTAAATATGCACGGAAGTTGTTTTGTACACGGTATAAAGCTTAAACTTAAGAGTGTGTGAATCTTGAAATAATTGAACAAAGCGGACGTTTTGCTGCTAAATACTTATGATAGCAGAAATCTATTGGAACTCACTGAGTTCAACCTAAATAACAGGAAAGAAAGTGCAAGAGACCTCCTGACCAACAAACACATGCACACACACACACACACACACACACACACACACACACACACAGGCATACTACATACACAACACAGACTTGGGGCAGATAGATCCAGACAGCCTCAGACAATTCTGTCGTTGACTGTAATTTGATTACACTTCAAAAGAAAGTGGTTTCCTGTTGACTATGGTACTAATATATAGCATGAAAATGATAATTTTGGACAAATAAATCTCAAGAAAAGATCAATCCTGGAGCCAGCAATGAGTGTATGGGATCTTTGTGATCAGGAGAACAGGATATCGGAGTGGACAACTGTTCAGTCTGTTTCTTTGTAAACAATTTTTGTATCATTGGCATAGTGAGCAGCTTAGTTATTTAGGAGAACTGACAGCATTCTTTCTTGAGTCCTGAACTCTTCAGTCTGTGTGGGGGTATAGACCATTGGCCATCCTTATTGATATTAAAAGTGGCAGCGCAGTAGGAGGTCAATAACACTTTCCAGACAAATTATGGACTGTTGGTTTAGGTTTGCCTGATTGCTTCAACTTAGAAAATTTTCCTGGAAATGTACTTCAAACTGAAATAAATAATAAAATATGGAGCCTTCAATCTTTCTAGAGGCTAATCAGATGTGAGAGTTTTAAGTTGGAAACAGCATACTCCACTGGTGTTATGCTAAGATCCCACTATGATAGAATCACCGGAGTCAGTGCTAGCTATACAAAACAGCTGGACCGGCATGACCTTGCTTTTGGACTGTGAGAGCATTTTCAATACGTGTTGGACATGTCAAACTAAGATGCCTCTGACCAAATAGGTACTTTGTATATTCATTTTAATAGTAAAAATGGCAGGTACTCTTTGCTGCTCAATGTTTATCATCCATTGTTAAACTGCCAGTAGTAAAGTGACCTCGGGAACAACGGAGCAAATAAAGTTCGATTCAATATTCAATATTCTCAACAAGAACGTTTGGAGTAGATCACCTAAATCCTGTTGGGTGGGTGGTTTTTGTTGAACTTTCTCACACAAACACAATTCAGTTTTAAACACAGAGACACAAATACACACATGTTTGCACATGGGGGGGGGGGGGGGGTCAAAATGAACTGCAAGACTTATATTACAGGAGGAACAATAGGTTAGGAGTGTGAACTTGAGGAAAAGGTGACAGTCGCCATTGTATGGTGTAATAAGTGTGACAATGTCATGATTAACTCATCTTTCGGCTTTTCTACTACGCCTGAACCACACGAAAGAAATAACACTCATAGGAGCTGTGATTTACTGAGGGGTAGCCATGACAACACTGGTTGTAGTCAGACAATTCATGCAAATTAAATTTTAAAAAGTGGTAGTAGGTGGAAATCCTCAAAGAAAGACCCTCTTTTAGCTTCTCTTTCCTCTCCCCTCCCTCCCACCAAAAAGAGGCGGGAGGATAAATGTCATATAACGAAGTCTCCAACAAATAATTAATTCTGCAGGCAATTGAAAGTAATGACGTTCAACAAAATGTAATAGACTGATTTGATTTGAGATCCTCCTGAGAGATTGAAGCTGCAGTCAGGCAAGGGTCAGGGGAATGGGTGAGGTAGACTCCTTTCAAAGGCCGTTGGCTCGGAGGGGGAGGATGCCTCCCCTCTCGTTTGAACTACCAGACCCTATGGTGAAGTGTTAAACTCAATGAACCCACTGTGTAATGTAGGACAAACCCTGTCTTTATGTTTCTGTTTGTTAGATTTTTCTTGGTATACATCCCCACTTGCCTGACTACATCAATTACTCAACATCACTAAATGTGTAGGATTCTGCAATCCGCTGAATTGTAAAGATTTGATTGACCTATTAGCCTTCAACACTCTATTCAAAGAACAAGATTACAGCACAATGTACAGTATGTTTTCCCTTTTGGACATCTGTGTTATGTTAGTGACTTGTATGATTCTTTTTACACCCACCCACCGCATAATACAGTCAGACCACATAAATCCACTTCTGCATTTTTATTTTTTACATTGTACCTTGTAAAAAAAATATTGACATAGCTTTTGCTTTGATCTTCAGACATTTATGTCGGAACATCAAAGATGGAATGTCAGTTATCAACCCAGAGGTGAGAAGCATGTCTAGCATCTCCAGATAAAACACATGGCAGACACATATGTCACACAGTCCATGTGTAATGTTTTGTGTTATTCCAGTATGAGTGAAATAATTAATTTTAACACTTAATTTGAGAGTGCAGACGCAATAGACATGCAAGTCTCTTGAAGTCAAATTTAAAAAAGTTAATTTAAAGATAGAATTTTTTAAATGTTTTCATGTGATGTATTCATAAAAAGGTAGGACCTAACATTTTCTACAGCAGGCCTATGGACATATGGAATACAATTTTATTTTATCAATGAATGAATTTGCTCCGATTTTGTCATACAAAAGTTTGTCAGGCGTTAGGACCAAGTGTGGATTCATAGTTGACTATAGAGAGAGGAAGAGAGAGAAAAAAGGCGAGAGGGAAAGAGAGCGGGAGAGAGAGTTGTCAGTTTAGCCCGAGAGGCTGCAGCATCAGCATCACCGGAATGCGCTACAGAGCAAAGGCGCAGTACATGCAATAACAGAGAAGAAGGGACTGCCCCGTATGTCAGTAAACTATGGTAATTTCAATTAATAAGTGAAGATAGCACAACTATTAAGGGCACTGCATATGTGGATCCCTTCGATAGGAAAATTATGGAATACCCAAAAGGACACATTTTCCTACATTTTGCCGTCTTCATTTTGATAGGTAAGTAGTGCAATATGTGCAGCACACTGCACAATCAGTCAAGCCAGCTGTGTCCTTGTTTTTTTTAACGAAGAGTAATTGTTGAACTTTGGCAAAACTTATTGTTGCTTTTAGTCTCAGTTTCTGATTTTACGCCCAAACTACCCCCCCCCCCTCTCCCTTACTCACTCTTACACGCACACAGCGTTTCTACTTTCATTATGTTTTTTCTTCACATTAAATTGTTTTGACAGCTATCGGATTTGACATTGCTCTGTGTGTTCTTAGCCTCCTTGGCTTTTCTTGATAATAAATGTGTATTGAATATATACCACTGCAAGTGCAATTTCGAAATTTTTAAAGCCCATTTTTTAAGTTGTCATTCAAAGTTAAATTACACATTCAAAAATCAACTGATAGCAATTGGTGAAACAATGGTTTATACATGCCGTATTTTTTTCTCAGAGTATTATATTCTTCCATATTAGGCTACCCATTCTAGTACTTTCCATATTAATGTAATACATTGCATGCGTTGGTTGGCGACAGCACTGTTTTACGGTAAACTTAGGATGAATATAAATCGATGTAAAACCAACAACGTATTTTTTTTCTAAAATTGTCTGTGAGCTTGTTTTTAACAGTTAAGAACTTGCCATATCGCATTATTATTGTACACTTTAAAATGTCTAAAATAATATGGTGAGAAACTGAAAAATCAACGACAGTGTAGCTACCGTACAGTTACACGGAATAGGCCAACCGCTAACCATTGCCTATGTGATTTCTATTTTGAAAAAAACTGTTGTTGTTTTTACAATGCCTGTGTAAATCAATATACACATGCATCCTTTAAAACCATAAAATGTATTGTAATCTATAAATACAGCAATACAATACTGTTTCAAACGCTTCAAATTATATCGCCCACTTCTTTTATAGTAAAGTTCTAGCCGTTAGAGCAGTTAGGTTTGTACGTGGCCAAAACAAAACAATTTATTGTATTGTTAATTAATGTAAAAGGTTACCACAACTTAACCATAAAAAATTAAGTTACAGTAGGCCTATTTAAGGTTTAAAGGTGAATTATGCAAGTCTATAGAATTGGGCAAAATTTCACATTGGAATAAGAATGGCCCAAAATGCCAACCTCCTGAGTCTCTGATCTTTCATATCCCTTATCCCTCTCTTAATCACCTTCCTTCCAACAGTGTTTACACATGCCAAGCAACACATAAGGTTCTAAGGTCAAATGCTCTTATACAGTCCCGCTTTTGAGCAGGAATGTGCACGCGAGGTGATTGACAGGCAGGAGGCCACGCCTCCTTGCAGCAACTGTCCTGATTGGTTAGGGGTTGCCAGGCTTCCGGCCTAGGGCGCTCTTAGAGCATTTGATTAAGGCTTAGGGCTATATAATACTTTTTTATTCATAGTTTATAATATTGTCAGAGACTTTGTATGACTTGTTTGGTCTGCCAATAGTGTCCCTTTCTTTCCAATGGGTTTACCAAAACCTTATACTCCCTTCTATTGTATTATTGGAATGTAACTAATGTCAGCAACCCTATCTGACTCCGCCTTTGACCCAGCTCACATAAAATAAGGAGGACAATTCTACATGTTTTACCACTTAAACGATATTACGCTCCCACCAAAACCAACAAGAACTGACAGTTTTAATTGTGTTGGATTGTGTTTGGATCAGAGTTGTCCCCTAGAAGTACTTATTGGCTTGCTTTGGTTGGTTCCTTTTTTAAATTTAAAATCGACTAGTGGAACATTCTGTCCAAATATTATGCTTCCAAGCGGCTAAATTATGTTAAATGGTTGGATGTTGATGGTCTTCATTATTACATGTCAAGTGGATTTTACTGTATCAACAACAATTGGGAATTATCGTGCTCAACTATGATTTTACTGATTAATCAAGTAATACTCTTGTTATGACTGGTGAACCACAATAACATAGGACTCAAACACACAACTCTTTGGTAGAAAAACAGTCTTTACTTTCCAAAAAAATAGGTCAGGACAGTAAGGCAATCCAATACAGGCAAACAAATCCAACAGGGAGAAGGCTAAAGGCCTAGTCACAACAAACGAGAGATACTGTAGGTAAAGCTGGAACGTAGACGCAAAGGTACAAAAACAAACTGGCACAGAGTGAAGGGAAGACAGACTAAATACTAAAGTAGGGAGGAAACAGGTGAACTCAATTAGGGAGGGGCAAGCAACAATCAAGACTGCTGGGAAACCCACAAGGGCAGGAAGTGAAGCGCTAAGAAACCATGTCAACTATTAGTTTGTTCTGTATATCTCACATGCAGTATACCAGCCACAGGTGCATTACAGAAGCCTTTCCTTTACAGTATGTTATTTGCCACTATGACTTTATACATTATAGCAGGGAAGATTATGTTGGTGTGTTTAACAGAAATCAGAAATGCTTGATACAGTGCATGTCACCTTTCTCTTATTAGAGCTTACTTACTCACTGTAGTGCTTACTCTGGTAGAATTCAGTCTGGTGAATTCTTGGTCTAAATGCATAGGTCTGAATTCAGATAGATAAATTATATGATCAGAGACATGCAGGCCTCACTCTGACTGACAGATGTTCAGGCAGTTGTGCATAGCTGACCCATCCAAGGAAGACACTATCAGGCAGCTAATAACCAGCCACAACACGTCAAGAGAAGCTGCATAGTCAATTTAACAATATACAAAGTTAGTGTAGTTTGGTGTTTTTCATTACTGTATCTGTGAATCAGTTTTATTGTAACACTTTTAAAACAGACTTTAAGTGACACATTTCAATGGGATCAGTTACTGCCAAATAAGGTCCTCCACTGAATTCCCTTGGCATCCTTTTTTTCATAATTAGATAGTTAATTGAATGATAGGCAGGGCGTTATTGGACCGACAGGGTGTAAATCTAGCAATGTTTTAAGCATAGATATTGTTTTGCCATTTCAACTAACTTTGTTTTCCTGATAATCCCAAGTAAATACATTTCTTGGAATCCTGCCAGAAATACTTCAGTAAAGAAATTTTTTTTTAAATACCACAATGGTACAGATGACTCTGTTTATTGTGTTGCTTCAATTGAAGACTTAAAGTTCTAAACAATGAAGTGACACTTGCAGAGGGTGTTTGCTTAAATCTTGAACAAATTCAAATTGGTTCAACTAATCTCCATCTGTTTTTTAATGTGTACTTGGTGGCATCCGACCTTTGATAGTTCACATGGGCCTATGCCTCTGTATATATCATATTATCAAGGGAAAAGCATGAACATAGCCTGTAAAAACAAACCATATTTACCTTTCTTAGGAAGTCATTATTCTAGTTCACAAAAAGAATGATTTTAATATCCTATTCAATCAACCCCATAATAAGAAAAATATTATAAGAATTATTAAAAAACTTTGTCGTGTTGATCAACACAGTTTATCCGCTTCACAAGCTCAGGTCTCTTGTGTAGAGAATGATTAGCTGTTATTAGAGTGCAGATATAGCTCATCACAATAAAGTGTATGACGTAACTTGTAAATGGCACCTTGGAGCACTATCTGAGGCAATTTTTTGCCATCTGCAGTGACACTACAATAAAGGCCTTTAGAGGAAGGTTTGGTCTCATTGACTTCGTTAGCTAGGCTGTCAAGATCATACCACTGTAAATTGTTCAGTATCCATCCATCCCTCCCTCTCTCTCTCTCTCTCTCTCTCTCTCTCTCTCTCTCTCTCTCGCTCTCTCGCTCTGTCCGTCCCTTCATCCATCTGGCCATCAAGAATACGGGTTGTTATACAAATTCATGTTGTATTACAGTCATACATACAGAGATAAAAGCTGATCAAGAAGAAGGGAGGGTCTTGCCAGATTTTTTTTTCCAGTCTATCTCTGTCATGCAGTCTGCAACATCTGTCTTCCTCACTGTTTTAGAAGTAACCTGAAGCTGACTAAAATCCAAACAAGAATGCAGGGAACATTTCACTTTTCATCGAACTTCCGTCACATGTGGCGTATGGTTTCTTGACAGGGATCAGGCATAGGGACACTGTCTTGAACGAAAGCCATGCAAATAGGGACCAAAGCAAATGTGTGAATGTGTCCGGCGTCCCAAAAACATAGCACTGTCGTACATTTTTTATGAGAACGGAATAGAATATACTTAAAGTTTCATGCTGCACTGACTCTTATCTTTAAGAATAATTTAGAAAGCTTCCAAAAACACATATAGTCCCAATCTGCTTCTCCAACTAAGAGCTACCTATGTGCATGCTCAGAAGACAAGACAGTGAGAGTAGGCAACTTTTAACTTTAAATGGACTTCATGTCAGACAAGGGTTGTGTTTGTTCACAATGAAATTATGTGCATATGCATTGGAGGAATTTCATCTTTGATAAAGAGCTGAAAGAGTTTGGGGAGTTGTGAGACCACAACATGAACATTGAACAGTAGTTGTGTGTACTCTTCATCATTGTGTGTACTCTTGTGAAGCTAAATGGAGATTTAGGGTTCAGAGGCTATGATAGAAATATGACAATTTTTGTTTGAATTTAAAAAAAATATGAATAATATTAAAAAAAAATTAATAAATGAGAGATCTGCTTTGTAAAAGTGAGGGATTTTTATACCCATAGTTCAGTCTGAGCATTCCTGCAATCTTCAAAAGAACCAGAGGAAAATATGCAGTATTTGTTTTGTAATTTATTTAAAATAAAAACATCTGCTGGACTACACTATTAATTGTAGCTTCAACACATCATAATATATACTATAAACCATGTCATCATCATTTTCACCATAGCAGTCAACCCTGGAAATGTTTGTTATATACCAATTTCAGTTTTATTGAACCTTTTCTTTGGCACTGACTGCTTACTGTTACTTAGAACGATGTCAGTTTATTTCTACCTGAATGCTGTCACACTGCGCCTTTTAGATACAACAGTAGGTAAAGGTTTACAGGGGAAAGTCAATACTGTAGTACACAGAAGAAGGATATGCATTTGTTTGTTTGCAGTTACAGTTATACATTTTTGTGGCAGTGTGTTAAATGTAAACAACAAATTCACATTAATCACATTCCCATTATTTACATGTTTACATATTTCTTACATGCAAAGTCGTATATAGTGAGCACAGAATTTGCCAATTTTGCAGACATCACAATCATTCTAGATATTTATGGAATATACATGTATTTCTGACACATAAATTTGCAGTTGATGGCTCACATGATGAAAGAAAGTTTTGACGTTGTGAAGAGTAGGACAACTTCACCATTAATCAACTCATCAGATATTGTGCACGTAGTAGACAATTGTACCTAGTCCTTTGCACAGATTTGCCAAAACACGTGCAGTTTTCCTAAATGAATAAGAGATTGAAATTGTGTACAAAAAGCGAATTGATTTGAAAACAATCATTCTCATTTGAGAATTGAGCTAAAGCGATTGAGAAAACTGTAATATCAGTATTAGAGTATCTGTTACAGCAACACTGTCATTCTCAATTATGTTATGTTTATCAATAAACATGTTGATCTGTCCAGGAAAAACTGGATATTTGTCAGTAAATGTTAACAATTCTTTCAGCTTTTCAGTGTACAATAGTAAGAGACAAGCCTACAGAGGGCCTGCTTACAATTTGGTGTCTGATCCCAACCAAGCTGCAACCAATTAATATTAAATTGAGTTATGGAGTTTAATTCTTTTAGAAAATGCCAAAAGGCTGATTCAGTGTTTATGAATGGCTTCATGAAACTGTGACTGGGTTGGGCAAGTATGTTATGGTTAAGGCATATTTGCTTTGGACCTTAGAAGTTTTACATATTATAGTGATTCTGCAGTCAAAATAACTGTCTCAAGGAATGTTTATTTTATTTGCAATTGCTTTGTTTGTATTTTTACTTCTATAGACATAGATGGCACTTTATTCTAGCACTTTGTGTACCATCGGAAATGTTTTGTATCCTCCAATGGTGACATGAATATAAAAACAACTTTTCTGGAGAGGGTCCTCCTTTAAGCAGAAAGAAGGAAAGAAAGAAAGAAAGAAAGAAAAAATTGATTAATTTGCACTTTTAAATGTGAAAAGTAAGGGAGAACAAATTAATTATTTGACTTGGTTTCCTGTGTCTGTGTCAGTATAACCCCTATCATCTAGTGTTGATCACTACTCTTGGGAAAAAGAACTCTTTCCACCGATGAAAAAACATGGTTTTCCGATGGTCCACTAAGTGGTTGTTGGAGCTCTTTTGGGGCCTTGCACAAAATGAATGGAATGGATACAAAAATAAAACCTGAAACACAATTTCCTGTGGTAAGGTTCCATTGAGCCTGTCAGAATTACGTAGATAGAAAGACTTTCCATTTGTTGTACAACAACTGTTGTAACATTTATATGTATTTTTTTTATCCAAGAATTTCATCGATTTTGACATCTCTGGTTGGGCTCTTGGACTCCTGTCACATAGCTTAATTTCAAGGAAGACACTGAATAAACTTTCAAGCGTTCAGTTTTTTACTCTGCGGTAGGGGGTCCAAGATTATCCATTTAGCCATAAAGAAAACAGTTACAGTTATACTGTAATTGCCGCAGGTCAAGCTGAGCAGTTATGTTATTATCTAATTAGACTCAACGGGAGACTGGGACAAGGAATGCTGTCTTTTTCAGCTAGCCTATCAAACTACCTAAAACCTGTTCTTATAAAGTTTTAATTTGCTTTTATCAACAAATCTGAATCAGTCACATATAATTACTTTATTCAATTTGTTGGAGACATTTAATATTTAATATTTTTGGAAGCACAATTATGTGGAGTTTTGTGGTCATAGTTTGTATCTGTAGATATCTGGTCTGAGTTGAGTAAATCAAGTGACCAGGAAATAAAAAAACACGACAGGAGTGCAGGTTAAAATAGTTGCATGCTGAACTTAAAACATCATGAAGCGGTCCATTCTATAATTGTGTATTATGAAGATACTATTTGACAGTCGAAATAGCTATAAATAATCGCGGTTTGAATTAGGATGTTCTTAGATTTATATGGATTACCTGTATTAAGAGTACAATTGCAGTTTCTACACAGAAAAAAAGGCAGTGTGGGGATAATTGATTTGCTTAACTCTTCTTCTCTAGTTTGACCGTACAGTAAATTAGTGAATGCAACTACAAATGAATGAATGAAAAACAAGATCTAATGGACTGTGACAGTATGCAGTAGCTCAAATAGTGGTATGTGGTTATCTTGTATTTTCTTGTGTTTTCCTATATGTCTACTCATGTCAATCAGTGTTGTGAAGGCTAATTTGTTCATCTTCAAGTACTCCATTTTCCTCTTCACCTTGACGTCTTCCATTCCCTCTCACCTTCTTTTTCTCTTTGCCCCTGACTCTGATACTACCCTTAGAGTCGGTCACATTCAAAGTAACTACCAAAAAAAAAGACCAAACTTAAAGTTTAGTCACAATTATGTGACAGCTGGACATTGTGCATAATTTCAAACATTGACCTTTGTTTCTGCAGTCATTGCTTTCCTTCTCCCACACAAGGTTATTCTTTCTCCCTACTATTGTCTTCTCCAGTCAGAATGAGTCCCAGGGAAGTAAGTTTGGATCTTCACCAGCATCATTTGTCACTTTTAATTGTCCTGGTCATATTGCTACGCATACTACATTCCTCTGGGAACCAAGAGTAATGAGAATAGCTTTTGGCAAGCGTGGGGCCATCATCAATGCATGTGTTATCGGGACTGAGGTATTGATTGAGGTGTGTTCTTTGGCTGTGCTGGCCTGGTTCTGGCGACAGGGTCCAGGCCCAGGTAATGAGGCAGAACTCCAGCATTTTAATTTGTAACTTATAAGGGAGCTTGCATTAATGACACTACCCCAGGTACTGAAGAGTCCATTAAACAATCAAATATGGAAAAAGGAAGACTAGAGCTCATTGACATTCTTGCATATTTAAAATTTTTAGGGGGGGAAATATAATTTGATGGTGCAAATTATATGTGTTTTTTTTTTTTTCTTGCTTTTCCTTGGCGATGAGTGGGTTACATTTACAGAGAGTTTCGTCATAGATTCTTGGTCTAATCTGTTTTTGATTTGACGGAAAAATGAAGACATGCTGCTTTTTGTCTGGATGTGGTGGCCTCTCCATCTGATTGACTTGAGGAACGATGATGATAAATGAGATACTCCACTGAGAAAAGCAGTCAGCGTATAAAATATGACCTCTGTGTTGTTGGTTAAAGTCACTTGCTGTAAAGCTTTGTCAAAGTCATAAAGCCCTTGTATTCTTGATGGGTGTGGAGCTAGTTTCACCTTTCCCTCCTTCCTGACACACATACACACACACACACAGACACAACTGTACGCAGTGATAGGCTGAACACATGGAAAACTATGCCAACAGGTTGCGAAAGTGACTGACTGTGCCATGACTAGGTGCCGTGTAGGCTATTAATGACTCTGTGCCATATGCTAATTATATTTAGTTTAGAAACTAGACTTTTATTAACAACCTATAGAGCACATATAGGGCACACCAACGTACATTAAATGATGATCTAATGAAATAATAAAAAATGTAGCCATTTTAATAAATGTGAACATTGGATGTTGAGGGTCTAACTGTTTGTTCAACATGACCACAAACATGGTTTCTGATGTTTGAGTTTAGTAAGTTTACATATTTGTATTTATGTATGTGTGTGTGGATTTACAGTATATGTGTGTGTGTGTGTGTGTGTGTGTGTGTGTGTGCATGTAAGCATCTAAATGTCCATGAATATGTAAAAAATATTTCTGTTTGCACATAAGCCCTCTTAAGAAAGCCAACTCTATCCCTCTAGTCCTTTGTACTTGTGTCTAAGTTTGTGGTTTCTCTAGTGTCAGATTTCTCCCTAGTAGGGATAAACTGTTGAAAGGATGAAGCTGGTAGGGGATCAGAACATTGTCAGGCAGGAAGTTGGATGATGCTCCACTCCCAAAGGATGATTCAGCACCAGTGATGAGCGGACTGCTTTTCTTTTCGAGGGAGGAAATCCAAACATGTTTTTAGACTATTATTTTATAAGCAGAATGAATAGAGAAACATACATAGTGGCATCATGGGAAGGATTTAAACTTTAACTCGAGACGAATGAAATGGACTTAGCGAGGAGATCAATACGAGAACAATGGTGGCTCAGTGGTTAGCACTTTTGTCTCACAGCAAGAAGGTCCTGAGTTCAAACCTAACGTGACCCAAGGGCCTTTCTGTGTGGAGTGTGCATGTTCTCCCCGTGTTTGCATGGGTTTCCTCCGGGTACTCCGGTTTCCTCCCACCATCAAAAAAAACATGCTCCATTCTCCTGCCAGTGCCCTGACCAGCCACTGCCAATTCAACTGGAGTTGGTCTGTGTGTCCTATATGTGAGCAAATCTGTCGTAATATATGTTGGATGAGCAAGTCTGGCACAAATTGGCTGCTGTGGTATCACTCAGACTGAGTGTTGTGTTTGATAGCTGTC
>JAVQIZ010123336.1:0-14237 GCA_036023535.2 Galaxias brevipinnis | reverse complement strand
CTAACTGAAGTATAGTATTTGTACTCTTCCAAATGAAAAAAAGTGCAACAGGTAATAGAACAATTTAACATGGCACCTTTAGGTTTTAAGCAATTACTTCCTAATTCCCGACGATATGTTGCATGTGTGGCTGTGCAGGCCTGACTGTGAGACATCGTGCGGCGCATGCGTGTAGATTTGACCGGCAAGGATCGGAAAAATATAAGACTGATCGGCCAGTCACCAATCATGGCCGATCAGTCTAAAAATCGGCTAATTCCGGTCAGCGGCCGATCGATCGGTGCATCTCTAGTTTTTAGTTCATAGTTCATGTTAAATAGTTCAATCATTTTTATGACGTGTTCTTCCTGTGTGTACTTTCAGAATTTAAATGGACGCAGGGCTTGGAGCTGAGAATGGGAGGAAGATCCTACTGCCTGTGGAGTTAGGCAACCTATGACCTATGACCCCCTGACTCCCTGTGGAGAGGTTAGGGGAGATCTATGCTGTGTTTACTGGATGGACGGACCTGTTTGGTCCCAGTTTTCTTTTTGGATTTATTCAGTCATTCCCCAGACTGTGGACAGAAAAGATGAAACTATCCCACTGGTGTCAGAACTGCAGTGAACAGCCATAGTGTTTACATTCACCACAGACACTGTGTGTGTGTGTGTGTGTGTGTGTGTGTGTGTGTGTGTGTGTGTGTGTGTGCTTTACACACTGGAGAGAAGTGTTTTTGTACCTTGTGAAAATTGTTGCCAAATATTTTGGAATGGAATTGACCAAAGATTTAAGTATTGTCAGTTAATTTGACTTCTGTTATATATTGTATTGCTTTACGCTGCTTTTTCTTTTATTGGAAAATGAAGATGAATGAATCTGATTTGGGAATGTTTTGCACACATAGGCTTTGCTCTGTTTTACATCAGAGAAGTGCCACAGTGAATATTAAGTCTGGAAACTCCAAAGGAAATCAATGGTTCAGGGACGTCTAGAATAAGCTCATTAATGAAACAAGCCAAAGTTGTATTTCTAGTAGCATGTCATTAGCCATACAGAATGTCCACGCATCCATTTGATGCATCTCTCTGTTAGGACAGGTAACATGGCGTCCGCTAGTTGGTCAGCTCTGTTTTCATTGATGGAAGTCAAATATGTACTTACTCAGTTCAGAAAGTAAAAGAGTAAAATTTGTACTCAGTCTAGAAAGTATGATATGGATTGGTTTCCATAGTTACGCCAATCAAAAGGCTTGACCGTCACTGAGCTTGTGACCAATGTGTCTCCATGGTTACAGTTGAACACTTGTAGTGGGTGTATGGTGTTGGTGTGACATTGTGCATTAATACAGTTCTTTTAGAAAGCTGTCTTTTTGTTCAAGTGGATTTAGTTTTTTCACAGTGTGAAATGAATTGTTAATAAACATAAAAGGTAAATTTGTGTTAACTAGCAGTTTATTGTTCCAGTGCTGAAATGTTAGGACAGTAGCTGTCCCTCGGCTGTATGTAAGACTGTGTTCTTAATGTTCTTATAATGTGATATGTAAGACTGTGTTCTTAATGTTCTTATAATGTGGTATGTAAGACTGTGTTCTTGTCGTGTAGTTCTCGGTCGAGGGAAACCTGCACTGCCCAAATGTAATGGATGGTTCCTGTGAGAGGGGGTGCACTGGGATTTCACTGGTGACTGCAGGTTTGGTGTCAGACAAAAGAAGTGATGCTCTAAAATCATCTTAGGAACGAGTAAGTCCTTCAAAGCCAGGTATTGTGTTGTGAGCGGTTTGTCATGTGCCTCAGACAGAGAGCACACAGCATTCCACATAGCTGACAGAGCTAGCAGGAAGAGGAACACACACTGGTCTGACTGGATCCTAGAGAGCACACACACACTCACACACACACACAGAGCCCCACCCTTCTCTGAAGACGAGCAGAGAGTGACACACAATGTAAACATGCAGTGTGCCCTCTCTCTCTCTCTCAGCTGAGCTCCCTGAGATGGTGGCCTGTTTCCCACGCAGATTAAACAGTCATTCAAAACACAACGAAACCAATAGTACACAACTGACAGGTCTCAGCTTAACCAATTAAACATAGATCCTCTCTTATGACCTCATAACCAATAGAACATACCTCCTCCCTTATGACATAACCAATAGAACATACCTCTTATGACATAACCAATAGAACATACCTCCTCTCTTATGACCTCATAACCAATACCAATACCTCCTCTGCAGACAAAGAGACCTCTCAGCTTCAGCATGTGCCTCAGTGAGGAGGAGGACAGAGGAGAGCACACTGAATTATTATGCTGGCTGTATTTATATAGTCCCCAAAACAAAGTTTGTCTTTTAACTTTTAAATTAACAAATCAGCAACACTAAACAACTTATTTAATGAGAAATTGAGATTGGGTTACATAAGGACCAATTAAACACTCACACACACATACACTGTGTGTGCGTGTGTGTGCATGCGTGCGCACGCCATTGTTGAGTGAGTCATATGCCTACAAGAACATGTCAAGACAACTTTGAGTTTACTTGAGTTTACAGAGGAGGGTGGCGTGAGAAACAGTACTATTTCCAAAGAGAGCTCTCAGAAAGATTCCATTCAGAACAAATGATGGACGACATGACAGCCACAAAACATGGAGGATAATCACCTTCATTCCTGCAGAACAACAGTTATAGAAGGAAATACAAAGCAGGTGTGTGTGTGTGTGTGTGTGTGTGTGTGTGTGTGTGTGTGTGTGTGTGTGTGAGAAAGAGCTGAGTCACAAGCTTGTCCATGGTTGATTCAGAACCAACAAAGCTTCGTTAGGTTAGAGGAGAGGAGAGGAGAGGGTCTAGTTAGACAAGTTTGGAGCGGGTGTATCCATCGATACAACTCTGCTTTGCTTAATCCAACCCAGCTCAAACATTCACTGTGTGTGTGTGTGTGTGTGTGTGTGTGTAATTCCCTCTCAGCGCTCCCACGGCCGCTGGTCAGCTTAGGTCTTTGTGATCAGTCAGGGGTGTTAGGCTCTCCAGTGATCCCTGACCCCCACACCATGTCAAAGGTCAAACCCTGCCTCTTTCAGACTATTCAGGAGAGTCCAGTCCACTCCCAGGGGACATTCTGTTTGGATTCCACTGGTGTTAGTGGAAACTCTTTCAAACCATATAGGTGTAATGAGTATATATGGTTAATATCTATCTATATACATACCCATTAATTGTCATGCTAAAGGTAACATTATAAGCATGATAGGAAGTATCATGTAGTTTCAACACTGCCCAGTACTCGCTCTCCTTTACAGCCCCCTCTCCTCCTCCTCCTCTTTTCCTCTCCTCTCCTCCTCTCCTCCCCCTCCTCCCCATGGATATCACTGACTCCTGCAGTGCGGATCATGGAGCCAGCTCTGCAGTATAAAGACCCGTGTAGGAGTTCCCCACTGACGGATCCAACAGAACCTTCCAGAAACAGTGTGTTTTACTAGATATACATGGTGAACACACACACACACACACACACACACACACACATACACACAGTGTATCAGCCATTCCCCCCAGCTGACACATGGCAATGGGAGCCTGCGTGTGTTAGTGCTCAGCCTTCAAATCCAAAGGCTTTCTACAGAAACTCTCATTGTTACGGTATAGCTTGGCTTCTGCTTTGTAAACGTCCATAGTGACCAAAGGTTTCATTTTACTTTGGTTGGGTAGCTGGCATCAAAGCCTCTTTTATATTGAGAACAGGTTTCATTTGACTTTGATTTTGTTGCTGACATCAAACCCTTTTAAAAACAGCTTTTCTTGTTGCAGCAGTTTGCTGTTAGAGGAGCATAAAAAAATGCACTCATATTGACGACGAGTTTCCATTACAGCTTTTGTTGGCTCTAAGAAAACTTTCCCAGAACCTAACAGAAGGTAATATTACACAACCATAAACAGACTTCAGAGAAGAGGAATAGGAGGAGGAAGATGAGAGACGAAGAGGAGGAAAAGGGCCAGGAGAAGAAAAGGATGGAGAGAGGAGAGGATGAACAAGAGGAGGGAGCAAGGAAGAGGAGGAGGAAACACTGGTTCTGACATGGAGGGGTAACCCTGTTCCTGCATAGGGTCTATTAGCATTAGCTTCACATTAGCATGAGCTAAGAAGGATTAGCGTCACATTAGCATTAGTTTCACATTAACATGAGCTAATTATTAGTGTTCGCTTGACGTTTGCATTAGCTTCACATTAGCATTAGCTTCACATTAGCATCAGATAATCAGTATTAGCTTCACATTAGCATGAGCTAATCAGTATTAGCTTCACATTAGCATCAGCTAATCAGTATTAGCCTTACATTAGCATGAGCTAGACCGTATTCACACATCCATCTTTTAAGGCAACTTGCAGTGTTCTTTGTGTAGGTGCATTTAGGCGGAACACTCGAGGATAAGAGGAGGTCTCCTTTGGGCAGACCAGTAAGCCTTCCAGGAAAAAAGAGCTGAGATTATACTCCTCCATATAATGCTCCCTGTCGGGAATGATGGGAGGATGTTTCGAGAATCCTCCTTAACTTCTGTTTCCTATATTTATTTATTTTACCTCAGTGTTTTCAGGCCTTCTCCCCACAATATTCTCACGCATATGAATTAAGGCATCAATATTCTCACGCATATGAATTAAAGGCGTCAATAATCCCCTACATATTCATTAAAGGCTTCACCTTGAGGCTCTGTCTGTATTTGCAAGTTATCCTCTGTTTTCTCCCAAGGATCCTGTTAAGCACGCTACAGAATTAATGACTTTGTGAGTCATGTATTTCTATATCCATCCATCCATTAGCTATACCGCTTATCCTATGCAGGGTCGCGGGGGGGGCTGGAGCCTATCCCAGCCGACACAGGGTGAGAGGCGGGGTACACAGGTGGGGTGTACTTCTATATATATTGCTTTAATAATAACTATCTCTACTGTGTGTTGCTCACAGTAAAACTTATGTTAGGGTGTTCTGTCTCCTTTAAATACTATACTCATCACCTGCCTCCCTGTAGGTAACGATGACAGCCCTTTACATGTGGGATGTTTGATTTCATGTTCTCTGACATATAAAAGGCTTTAGGTTGTGTGCTGTATGTTAAACACATGCATGATAGTGGTCATGGTTGCCATGTGACAACCCTAGCCATTAAACGCACAGTTTCAGCGTTTGTAGCGACAGCGCCGGGTTATTTCCTGTCCCATCTCTGACAACCAATGGTATCTCTCGACAGAAGCCCTCCCTTACAGGGTAAGTTACAGTGCTCTGCAGCAGAGGGGTAAGGTCACAACCTCTTCTCCTTTGGGCTCTATAGGGTAAGTTACAGTGCTCTGCAAAAGAGGGGTAAGGTCACGACCTCTTCTTTAGGCTCCATAGGGTAAGTTACAGCGCTCTGCAGCAGAGGGGTAAGGTCACGACCTCCTGGCTGGGTAGACTTCCTGTTGGTTTGTCCTCGTTCCTAATCCAGTGAGGATGCATTAAGACATTTAATTAGCCTGAGATTAAACCTTTCCACCCTCATTATTCACTTATATATATTTACATGATTGTTATTGAATACTATTGAGGATGTTCGTCTAAATGTTAACTTTAGAAGGCAAACATAGTGTTGGAACAGTGTGGTCAAACTCAAGTCACTGATGGCAATAAAAAGACTTAAAACATTAAATAATTAAATTCCACTTCAGTTAGTTTGTAGTTTGGCATGGTCCTGTGCTAGTGATGTGGTTGCTGGCCTGGGCAGACTCTGGGCAGATTAAGGCTGGCTGCATATGGTCTTATCTGCTCCGTGTGTAATCCCACACACAGCAGCTCAGAGCCTCAATCACTTCCCAGAAAGCATATGGCAGTCATTTCCACTGAGGCCTAGTCTCCATAGAGACACCCTAACCCTAACCCTAACCCCACAGACACACACAGTCACACACATACAACATAAACAAATAATGACTTTGAATTCTAGTGAAACTCTACGATGAATGTTTTGGCTGTAGCTCAAAGCAGAAAGTAAGCCCTACAGCACATTACTATTGACTAACTGTAGAACAAGGAGTCATGAGCCCATGGTAGCGCCACACAGTGATCCGTCTCTGCTGGTGGACTGCGCTGTGTAGACTGCTAGATCACCGTGGGCAACGGATAGCACAGCCCATAATATGCTACAGACGTTTCCACCCAGACTAAACTCAGATCACAGTCTATCACATTGAGACTCCCCAGACCCACAGTCTGTTACTTGGTAGCTGCTTCTGCTCTGCTGCCTGCTCCAACACTGCTCACCTACACTCACAACAAACCTCTGTAGCTGCTTCTGCTTTGCTGCCTGCTCCAACACTACTCACCTACACTCATGACTAACCTCCCATAATTGGACCTGTTCATGTTTGTATGTTTGACTCAGTGGTCCAGAACATGATTGACTCCTGGAGCAGAGTCCCAACACTCTGAGCCTTCTCCTGGCCTCTAGGCTCTAGGTCTGTCTGTCAACGCATTCATCATGGCCTGTGAAGATACTCTAAACTTTGTTTACAAATTAGTTTGACAAATTATTTGGAAAACAGCCATGCCAGGACTCTAACCTTAACTGAATATGGAATCCATCCAGTGCTCTTGGCTCTCTCTGTGTGTGTGTGTCTGTGTGTGTGTGTGTGTGTGTGTGTGTGTGTGAGAGAGAGAGAGAGAGAGAGAGAGAGAGAGAGAGAGAGAGAAAATGTGCATCCCTTTTCCCACACTCTTTTCCCAGAGAAAGAACCACAGGATGCTGATTTGTGCTTCAGGCACTTCAGTGTAGTTTAGTAACAACTCCAATAGTTTATTTAAAAATTACACTGAGGGTATACCTTCACTTTCTCCACCTGCTTTCTTTAAACTACAGGCTATTTGTGGAATAATTTTCACTCAAAAAAGCACAGTTAAGAGGAAGAAACCTACATATCAGGTTTCAAAACCCAAAATAAGAGAACGGTTCCACTTGGTAACGGACAAAACAATACGAGCTGCACACATCTCCGTTTTAGATTTTACTGCGGCAAGCTGGCCTCCGCGCGGACACACCTTGGTTTTACAGGCTCTTCCTAGGGAGAGGAGTTAGTGGGAAACACGCTAACACAAAGCAGCTGGCGGTAATCATAGAGCTATACAAAGCAGAACAGACCCGAGACAGAAATCGCATAGCCTACGAACCGGGCTGCGATGGAAACGGTATAGATTAAAACAATGTGTTCGACAAAGCACCTTGATGTCTCCCAATTATGTCAAAGGATCTGAAACAACGGCCGTTCGTTTATAGATCAGACTCTTGTTACGCACATCCACACAGACACACGCGCACGCGCGCACACACACGTTGATCCTGAGGAATGACTTTACCACTCCAGTATTTAAACTATTTTCTGTCCATTGTGTCTCCCTCCCTGAATGCCACCAATGGGTGGGCCCAGATATTGAGCATTTTTTTGAACCGAGATCCAGGATTACCTTCTCTGCGCTGGGCTAGTATAGTCATCATGGATAAAGAGATCACCTATGAGTGGCTGATTGGATATAATGAATAAACAATAAGCTATGTATTATCTGACATAACAACAATCGACAAAACTAAGCGATCAGATAAACTGGATCCTTGCAGCATGGTTAATTTTAGAACTTTAATGAGGTTGACGTTTTCTCACAACATATCAAATGATCTGCTCATGATAGACCAGCTGCAGGAGAAGAAACGTGTTGAAGAATTAAGGAGCATTATGTAATTCCTACATTTCATTAACCACAAAATGAGCTACCGTCCACGTTCATGACGGGCCAGTGCCCGTTACGTTCCAAACGGCATTGGCGTAATCTATACAATGTCGCCATCAAGTGGTAAACAATAAGATTACTTGTTGATAATGCAAATTGAATGATGATTCAATATATTGAAATTTAAGCTTAATAAACATGTCGGATTTAATTTCTAAAGTAATACTAAATATTATACCGTGTTGGTATACACAAAATGTGCCAAAGGCTTGCATCCTGGATTGATTGATTTGTAATTTATTATGGCTTTCAAGTTCGATGTTTTTAGCAGCGTCCTTAGACTCAGGCCGTGTCCACTGAAACGGAACCGTTTTTTCAACTGCCAGCGCATTTCCCTCATTCTTTACTACGGTAAAGATGCGCATGGGGCACACGCACACCTCTTAATAAGACTAGACTAGGCTAGTGAAACTTATTAGCTGGAAAAAACCCTGTATTGATTGTAGCTAGTTCAAAATGCTGCAGCACAGGCTCTTAAACAGGATAAAAAAACTTAAATAACCTGGATTTTGACATCAGTCATGTAGGCAGCACACGGTCCGGTGAAATAGAGTTTAAGGTTGTATTAATTACGTTTGAAGCAAGAACGGGGTCTATTCCCACCGGGTATTACTGAACTTATCTCTCCTTATGAGCAACAGCGCAGATCCTCCGGTAAAGCACTCATCAACGTTCCACGGTCTATAAGGGCGATAGGGCGGTCGTGGTCAAGGCTTTGGAACGGTCTGCCAGGATGGCTGACTAAATTTCCTCTTTTAAAACTCACTTTAATAAATATCGAGCAGGTCTAGATTGTATTATATTTTAATTAGTTTTATTATATTTCAATTTTTTTTACATGTATTTAGGCCTAATTGACATTGCACATTGGCATAGGCCTACAACTTGTTTTGTTTCTGGACTGGTGAACTGGTAAAACTAACTCGCTTAAGAAAAGTACAATAAAAATAAAGGTTTATTATTATTATTATTATTATTATTATTATTATTATTATTATTCACCTTTTGCCGAAATGTTACTTTTAAGGCATGGTTGTCCGAAACATGATACTACAATCAATAATAGAATGGTTTATCTTATTGCCAAGGAAATAGAATCCAATTCAAATTTTAAAGGAAATTGCCTAAAAAAGGTTTCCATTTTAAACGCACGCAAGTTCAAGTTGCACTGGATGCCAATATTACGCCACTGGGGTGAGGGTTTTCAAAAATATAATTAGGCCTAATTGACCAATAGATAATTAACATAAAATACTAGAATGTAGCTATAGGCTACATTATAAAACAACTTTTTCTTAACCAAAAGGCCCTCACATCAGTCTTTAAACTTTTTGTTTTCTTAACAATTATGGTCTACAAGAGCATTACATAGTAAATGTTGCCTTACCATTTAACTATTTACAAAACAAAGTGATGATGTTTAAAAAAATATTGCTAAATAAATTAAGTAGCCATAAGATAAATAATCAAAATAACAGTATGGAGTTGGTTAAAATGGTCAAGCAGCGGGACACATGTGCACGATGCTCTGTGACAACCCCTGCTCCGACTGTCAACGGGATGACAGCGTCGTCCCAGCGACATGCTGCCGCGAGAGGACCTTGCAGGGTCATAGCACTGCCGCGAGAGGACCTTGCAGGGTAATAGCGCTGCGTAGTAAATAGCAGAGTCAATTTGGACTTTGGGATTCTACAGTTAACGTTATACAAAGTTACACCTGACCTCTCTGCCTTGAACGGTTAATATGCTGCTAATAAGATAGTTGGAACCTGTTATAGTAACAGGGAATGAAAACATTAATCACTTGATTATGCTGCTTTTAAAGTGCGTGAAGTTGGCCTATAGCGTACAGTAGTCTCCTGGAGAGGAACCTTTTAGACTTGTGCTATGTCACTTCAATATTAGACTTTGACTGAGTTCAATAGTATTTTAAAGCAAACAACTATATTGAGCTGCTGGATTCAATAAAAAATAATTAAAGGTTCTAAATTTCACCTCACTATACTGAAATATTTGTATCTTTCTCACTCTCACATAGTGTGTCCCCAAATTGTTGCCTCCAGTGATAACTCCCTTAGCCCTGGGGTGCAGCCTACCTCCAGCTGCATGGCAGGTCCTCTGAGCCCTGGGGTGCAGCCTACCTGTGGAGCAGACCGCCCAAAGCAGCCTCCTGAGGACCAGGGCTTTGTGGACATCAGAGACATCCAGACTTACCTGGTGCTAGAGTCCTGGAAGACGGACACTGAGGAGATGTCTGGGGACTCCTCCTCCTCCTCCACCTCCTCTTCCACCTCCTCTTCCACCTCTTCCTCCACACCTCCATTTTCCAGAGGGAGAAAGAGGGAGAGAAGCAGGAGTCTCGGTCATAATTGGAGATGTGAGGAGAGATCCAGAGGAAAGAGGAGGGCCCAGGCTCCCTCCCAGACTCATCCCTCTCCCTGGGCTCCCTCCCAGACTCATCCCTCTCCCTGGGCTCCCTCCCAGACTCATCCCTCTCCCTGGGCTGCCTCCCAGACTCATCCCTCTCCCTGGGCTCCCTCCCAGACTCATCCCTCTCCCGGGGTAAGCCGTGGACGATCCCCCACCAGACCCACTGAGAGGCTCCAGGGCCGTCGGTCCGACCCCAGCCACTATGACCGGCGCCGGGACAGAGGGGAGTGGAGGCCTGGGTGCTCCAGGGAGGAAAGATCCAGGGAGCATCCCCATCAGTGTCCCCCCTACAAGAGGGAGCAGGCGGATAGGGAGGAAGGT
Organism: Galaxias brevipinnis; assembly: GCA_036023535.2. Taxonomy (NCBI): domain Eukaryota; kingdom Metazoa; phylum Chordata; class Actinopteri; order Galaxiiformes; family Galaxiidae; genus Galaxias; species Galaxias brevipinnis. The sequence goes on along the minus strand of JAVQIZ010123336.1, from coordinate 3,692 downwards.
CCCACCAGCCCCCATGCCAAGAGAATCAGACTAAAAGATCTGTGATGGACTAAAGCTGTCTGCTTTGGGACGTGTGTGTAAATACAATGTTAATACTTTCTGTACATTTTTATATTAAATTAGCTGATCAAAAACAAAATAAGTAGGCTTATGATACATGTCTGTGATGTTTTGAGTTGAGTTTAAAAGATTTTGGGTTAAATTAAATACCCTCATTGACTCGGTCACCACTGAACCAGCATGTCGCTGATCAGCTCCTGACAGAAAAGGAAGAGATGTAGTTCTACTATGGAACCAGCAGAGGACACTGACACCACGTAAAGTATAGCTTCAAAGCTGTCTGCTTGGGTTACCTATACAATAGTTGGTATTGTTTAAACAATAATTAGTATTGCTTATAAAAGTATTCGTATGTATTGCATTTAACAGTATTAGTGCTTAATTACATTTGAATGTCACTCTATGGAGGAGAATTAAGCTTGGTGGAGCAGTTGCACTTGTTTACCACAAGAGGCGCAGTTGGCAAATCAATACGGGCAAAGCGTAGCACCCATCGACAACCCGGAGGAAGTTCACATGATCTGTGACGTCATTCTCAGTGTAGTTTTCTGGTGCGGAGGAAAATGGCAGAGTCCGAGGAGGAGGTGGACGTTTTGGTCCAAAGAGTTGTGAAAGATATTAACAATGCCTTCAAAAGAAACCCAAACATGTACGTATATTTAAAAAAAATCAGATACTCAATATAATAAACTAGGAATTATAATATAAATTTGCTCCGAACTCGCATTGCTTGTGAGCCATCATCGGGCTATGGCTATTCGCTGGAAGGGGAATATTGCACGGGACATTCTGCAATAACACCGACAGGTGTGGGATTGAATTCTGCGGCTTCCTAACAATTATCTGTCAAAACAATTTTAACAGACAGAAGTACCCGTTTATAAATAACAAATTATACTAGCATCATTTTCTCTTGTCCCGTTTAGCGTTCCAGTGTCTGGTTCCAGCAGTTAAACCTTATCTGTCAAAAAGCCGGTGTGTTGACGAGAGATTGTACAGTTAGCTAACCGTGTTAGCCTTGCTATGATCTCGAATGCTAATCGTTATCTTGATCTAACTTTAATAAGTTGTTTTCAATAAGTTATTGGAACGCATTTGAATGAAAAACAATAGTTTAATCATTTCTTTAAGGAATACATTGGGGCAGTTGTTCAATGTTCATCTTTTACCAGTTAGTTGTTACATTATGTCCTTCGCAAATGGCTCTGTTTGGATGGCGTGGTGGCTCTTAATCTGCGACAGCTTCATTTACGTGTGTGTGTGTGTGTGTGTGTGTGTGTGTGTGTCGAATATCAGCAGAGTTTTGATGTCTAGCTCTGTCACGGTCTTCTACATTGGCTATTTGGATTTTCCTTGGTCTAGATATACTTGTCTCTATTTCAGCAGGTCAGACACTATAGGGCTATGGAGAGTATGTGTCCACTGGGACTGGGTTAGGGTTATGTGTCCGCTGGGACTGGGCTGGGCTGGTGTAAGACTTTCTGAGGGCTGTGTTTTACACCTGTGGCAGTAGACGCTTGTCTTTATGCACAACACACACACAGACACAACCCATCAATGGTCAAATCCCACCCTTCTCCTGTATCTTTCACCTTGTGCCAGTGACACATTGCAACGTGTGTGTGTGTGTGTGTGTGTGTGTGTGTGTGTGTGTGTGTGTGTGGCTGTGTATCGGTGAGACTCTGTGTGTGTATCTATGTGCTAGTGTGTGTGCACTACTGTTCAAGGTTCCACTGTATTTTTGTGTGACCGTGTCTGTCCCCCTGTAGTGATTGGATTGGGCTGGTCCTGTGTATGTGTGCGTGCGTGCGTGTGTGTGTGTTTCCACAGTGATGAGATGGGGCTGATCCCCTGTGTGTGTGTGTGTGTGTATGTTTCCATAGTGATGAGATCGGGCTGATCCCCTGTCCGGAGGCGCGTTATAACCGGAGCCCCATCGTGCTGCTGGAGAACAAGCTGGGTGTGGAGAGCTGGTGTGTCAAGTTCCTGCTGCCCTATGTCCACCACCGCCTGCTGCTCTACCGCCAGCGCAAACACTGGCTGGACCGCGAGGGTGAGACACACACACACACACACACACACACACACACACATACGTCCATAGCCACTGCTGGCCTAAAACACACAAACACACGCTCACTGTGACAGCTGTGTTTGGTTGGTCCCTTCTCCAGCGTTGGTGGACATCACCTGCACTCTGTTGCTCCTCAACCCTGACTTCACCACGGCCTGGAACGTCAGGTGAGAACCCTATCCTCTAACCTCTAACCTCTAACCCTAACCCTAACCCTGACTTCACCACGGCCTGGAACGTCAAGTGAACACCCTATCCTCTAACCTCTAACCTGTAACCCTAACCCTAACCCTGACTTCACCACTGCCTAGAATGTCAGATGAGGTCACACTAGGTAACCCTGACCCTGACATTAACCCCTAACCCTGACCTTGACTTCACCACCACCTGGAACGGCCTGGGAGTTTTTTAACCTGACAGTGGTTGAAAGGGCACCCGTACGTACGCGTGTGTGTGTGGGTGTGGGTGTGGGTGTGGGTGTGGGTGTGTGTGTGTGGGTGTGTATGTATGTGTTGAATAATGTACCGTCATGTGGTGCTGTGACTCTGAGGTGTGTGTGTGTGTGTGTGTGTTGTGGGGTTCTCCAGAAAGGAGCTGTTGCAAAGCGGAGCATTGAGCCCAGAGAAGGACCTCTACCTTGGGAAGCTGGCCCTCACAAAGTTCCCCAAGAGCCCGGAGACCTGGATCCACAGGTAGCTCACCGTCCCCAAAACACAGGAGGATGTTGATGCCAGTGATGTTTGGACATATTGTTCTCAGAACGATGACTCAGTGTATTTAGAGTGTGAGTGACTGGCTCATGTTAGTGAATGGCACTTTAACATTCATCTGTGTGTCATGGACGTAACCTCTGTGTGTGTGTGTGTGTGTGTGTGTGTGTGCGTGTGTGTGTTTGCGCGTGCGTGCGCACGCGTGCGTGTGTGTGTGTAGGCGCTGGGTGCTGCAGCAGGTCCTTAGAGAGGGTTCCCCCCGTGGCTCAGACAGGAAGGAGCAGGGGGAAGCAGATCAGTGTGACGCAGGGCGTGCGCGGCACAGGGACAGACTCCGCAGGGCGCTGCACGACGAGATCAAAGTGTGCTCCGACGCCGCCGGTCGTTACCCTAGCAACTACAACGCCTGGTCACACCGCATCTGGGTGCTGCAGAACATGACTCAGGGAGACCTTAAGGTACTGCCTGTCTGCCTGTCTGTCTGTCCTCTCCTCCTGCCTGCCTGTCTGTCTGCCTGTCTGTCTGTCCTCTCCTCCTGTCTGTTTGCCTGCCTGCCTGCCTGCCTGCATGTCTGCCTGCATGTCTGCCTGTCCGTCTGTCCTCTCCTCCTGCCTGTCTGCCTGCCTGCCTGCCTGTCTGTCTGTCTGTCTGTCTGTCCTCGCCTCCTGCCTGCCTGCCTGTCTGCCTGCCTGTCTCATGATCAGTGTGTAGAATATGTACATCTAAGGGATAGGTCAGTCTGAAGCATCATAAGGTCCCACAGTGTGGATGACTAGTCTGAAGCATCATAAGGTCCCACAGTGTGGATGACTAGTCTGAAGCATCATAAGGTCCCACAGTGTGGATGA
>JAVQIZ010123323.1:0-15225 GCA_036023535.2 Galaxias brevipinnis | reverse complement strand
CTATGGGGGGGGGGGGGTGTTCCTGGGTGTCCATTAAAATGCCCAGGGTAACAGAGAGCGATGTGAATCACAGTGGTGTGTTTGTGTGTGTGTGGTGGTGGTGGGGGGGGCTCATGAGCTAAGCCAGGAGGGGCCCTCGACTACGGCCAAGCCATTGTTCATACGTGGTATACTCCTGCGAGGTGATTCGTCAGCCGCTACTGCCTTTTGGACGGTCGGCCCTGGCAACCACCTTCAGGCGAGTGGCGATTGGTGGAGGGACAGGAGTCGTGGTTGCATGTCAAGAGGTTTTATCCCTGTGTGTGTGAGTGTGTAGTCAAAGCTGGTTCCTTTAGGAGTGTTTCCGGCTATTAAAGCGCCTATAATCCCTCCTCCCTGGCCTGCTGTGGCCGCGCTAATCCCGTCATCTGGGCCGACGGTGCAGCCAGAGAACACCAGCCGAGTGGCCAGGGACATATAGGGACGTTTGGAGAGGTGGATGATATAGAGTGGGAGTGGGAGAGGTGCCAGGCAGGCTGGCTGTGTGTGTGTGTGTGTGTGTGTGTGTGTGTGTGTGTGTGGACCCACCTATCTGCAGAGGGTCTTTGACAGCCCTGATCCTGTACAGCTGCTCCCCACGCTGGAACTCATCCGGACTGCCGTTGGCCAGACAGGAGTACAGCCTGCAGAGAGAGATCAGAGAGGCATGCACACGCACACGCGCACACACACCCACACACACACACACACACACAGTCAACACACGCACATGCACAGCTACGTCAGACATGTGGCGACATTCACACTGCTGGAATTTGTGAATGTGGTACGGACGTGTCAGTAACTGTAATGTTTGAACAGTGGAACAGAACGCTATGAAAACCACACAAATAACATCAAGTCCCAGTGATTCTGATTTATGTATTTGTTCCATTGTTGCACTGATAAAGTAAGGCTCTCGCTTTTGTAACCCAATCATCTTTATCGGGGGAAATGTGTCGGTGTGTGTGTGCACGCACGCATGGTTTTTTATCTATTGTTGTCTACTATTGTGTGTGTGTGTGTGTGTGTGCGGTGTATATGTCTACTATTGTGTGTGTGTTTGTGTGTGTGTGTGTGCGGTGTGTGTGTGTGCGGTGTATAAGTGTGTGTGAGGTGTGTGTGAGTGTGTGTGTACCTGATGTCCTCCTCGTTCTCGGGGAAGCTCCAGTAGGCGATGCGGAGCTGCAGCTGCTCAGGGACGGGCGGGTACACCTTCTCCACCACTTCGAAGGGGATGTGGAACGCCACCTGCTTGGCAGACAGCTCCACCAGAGGAATCACCTGGCCGTCTGCCAGACACCAGAGAACACATGGAGATAAATAAACGTCCTTCATCACAATGCAGGATGGGGGGTGGGGGGGGGGGTTGGGTTGTATTACATGAGCCATATTGTTGTATTATTAATGCATCAATTGTTTAGCTTTCTAGAGCACTTTGTGCTGCACTTTTCCAATCAATGTTACAAACAAAGTTTGGTTCATAGCTGCAGTGGTGTCCAGCGTCCCTTATGGATAATGAATATGGTTCGAAAAGCTGATAACCACAGCTTGTTGGGTAAAAGAGGGTTGTATCTTCCTCCAGTCGAGGCAGAAAGCAGAGGCTGATGGTCGGGGGGGGTGAGAGGGGTCGGTTTGTCTTAAAGTGACAGCACGCAGGACTTGAAGCGCGGGTTTCTTAGGCGAGCGAGCGAGAGAAAGGGAGAGAGAGAGAGAGAGAGAGAGAAAAAGAAGAGAAGACGACGGGGTTGATAAAAGACACAGAGGCAAAACGTCCTGAAACCTGCATGTTGAAGTTGCCTTTCACCTACTTGGGAGTTGCACATAACTCCAGAGGATAACTAAAGCCCAAGTCTGAGGGCTTAAGCGGGGCGTGTGGAGCATGCTAAACCGCTACTGGACGTAATCTTTAATCTAAATGACCAGCGACAAGGAAGTCAATGCCCACTTACAAAACTAAACGATAATTAGAAAGAACCCACAATTATCTAACTGGTGATTGCGATCGATGTTCCCCTACGAGGGAGGCCTTGTGTTTGTGTGTCTGAGAGGAGAAAGGAAGGGTTCTAAAAGATCTAAAAGATCGATGTGATCAAGACAAGCAGAACACCAGCACAGCCCCCCCGCCTCCAACGTCATTTAAAGAAAGCAAAACAACTAGTCACCACAAGGCCGACAAAACCCCTATCGCTTCTTAAGAGTATAAAACGTCTCTAGTAAAGAAAAGCAGGGAAATCCTATCGATGGCATCACAGTGGTCTGGCTCAGAGACCTCTGGCCTCTCTCTTCTCCCCTTGCAGAATGTGAAAAAAAGCTCTACTCCTGAATATGACCATATATGGAGCAACGCAGACTGTCTGAATCAAACACCCATTATCATTTGTGGCGGCTGTGGCTCAGATGGTTAGTTGTCATGGTAAACCCATCAAGGAAAGAGTGCAGTGAAGGGACTGTGCTGTTAGTGCGATCATGCAATGTGCTGAGAACTTCACCCGCGCCACTTCAGGGAACCTCGACATATATAATCACCACGCTTACAATTGGATTTGTCCTTTAGAAATGTAGTTTCTTACAATTTGAACAAAATGTAAGCGGGTCTAGTCTCTGTGGAAATGAAAACGAAGCAATAAACAAGAGGCTGTCATATACTTAAGGCTGTGCTGTGGTCACAGCCACAAGCCCAAAGTAAAGTTACACCATCATCAAGTATGGGATGAAAAACAACGGTTAAAATAGTTTCCTTTAACCCGAATGCCCTGATCAATAAAACAAACGTATCCCAACTTCTTTGTTATGTTACACAACATGTTTGAGACCTAACTACTCTTTATTTAGGAAATAAAAATGCAAGTGAAAATAAAAAGAACGTTACCATTGCTGATTACCAAAGTTTGGACAGAAAACCTATTGAGGTTACCATGATGTTGTGGTTATACTCTCATTTGAACCACCTCTTGGCCAATCATAATGCATGGATCGAGAGATAAACTAGCTGTTCTACAAGGCTCAGCAGACTGAGCATAGGTTTAAGTTTTATTTATGACAAAATATCTTTGCAAGCTCATATTATTTGTAAAACATCAACTTCATAAACTCTAACGCGACATTAGCCACGTCTGACCGTAATCAGCTCTTTACCTCCCAAAGGGAGAGGGGCACACCAAGGTCTTCCAGGCCCTAAACAGACAGCACCAGATAAAAGGTCTTTTGGGACTTTAGGTCCCCACAAGGGGGGGTAAAGGTTCCCCAAAGGAGGCCTTGAACCCCCTGACCCCAGGTCTAATGCAGCACAGAAAGGCTCGACTGCTCCCAAGGCAGGCTCGTAAAAATAAAACACTCTGAAAACACAACCTAAACACAGCCTGGGGTCGGTCCTCAAGCTACCAGCGGCTGGCATACCATAGAAAGTGTTCTTTGTCAGTTCACTGTGGTGTGTTGACAAGAGTAATATGGGCTCCCCATTTCAACGACAAAACAAAAACACACCCAATGCTTTCGGAGCTGTAATTTACATTTTTATTTGACAGTACGCTTCGTCAGGGAGACGTTCGCTAAGGAAGATGGATAAGAGCTGCTATCTATCCAGTCATCACCACAGAGAAGGCAATGTTGATATTGAGTCTCAATATTAAATAGGATATCTGGCATACTTTGCAATTAGTATGATTGTATTAATAACAAATAAAGAAATCTGATCAATTAATTCTATATAGCACACACACACATACACTCACTACATAGAAAAGCTTATCAAGGCAGTACGCTTACTATATTTTAGATGGTAGCACTGGTGCTAGCAAGCTACAGACATTAGTAGCACAAAGAACAATTGAGTAGCACAAACAGGTTGACAGTTAAAGACATGTTTCATTGTTAAAAAATAAATATTGTTGACCGGCTTTCAAACTGGTTCTCTACATAAATGATTGACACCTTGTTGATATCTGTTGTAGCTTGCAGTATTCCATTCATTTAAACCGAAACGCTATGTCCTTAACAACATGATTGTTTAACCGGGAAACGTTTTTTGGTAGTTGCACCGTATCCGACACTAGACACTTCAAAATACAAATTATGACATTGGCTCTGCGCTGTTTTTACAACAACTTCTCAGCATCGTGTTGACAAACTTCAGAAAAAAAACAGCCAACCAAACAAACTAAATGTTTTGCCTATGGAGAGGCACTGGGGGAGGAGACTGCATGGGACAAATAAGCTGTTAAACACAGGCCAGGGCCAGAGCTCAATCCGCTAGCCAAGTCAACACATCACACGCCATCAACACGCAAACTGACATCTCAAAACAACCTGCTGACAAAAGAAAGCCAACGGAAAACCTAAACAGACGAGTGTACTTTGCATATTAAAGTACTACGTGACCCAAATGAAATAGGAACGATAATTTATGTTAAAATCGCTAACGTTGAGCCATCAAAACATAGTATGGTTACACACTACCTTGTATGCACTCTATAAACTTCTTGTCTACTCTTACTCACATAATGAAATTTAAGAAGAATAATTTAATGTTAAACATAAGGCCAAATAAAATATCGCAGTCTTTTGCAATGTGTTTATTGGAAAGTTGATCTTGAGAAAGATAAAAAAAATAATGATGTATTGTGCAGCCCTAGTAAGAATTATATTTTATAAGTAGTTTTATTACCACAACTTTATTTTAGTAAAACTCAAATAAGAGAGCCTATTCAGTATTCACTCACTTCAAATTACAGTTTATATTGTAGAGGCAGGAAAACCTTTGCACTGTTACTACTATAGAGTAATCAGAAACTGTGTTTCATAGCATTTTTCAGACAGTCTGCAGGGCTTTCTTGATTTTTACTTCTTAGCCAAACAAACAAGAGGAACCCAACCCTGAAGTGGGGGCCACAAGACCCAGGTGACTTGCATTTACCCTAACACCTGCTCTCAGTGTTTATTTTGAGAGAGAGAGAGAGAGAGAGAGAGAGAGAGAGAGAGAGAGAGAGAGAGAAAGTACAAAGTGAAAGAGAAAAACGATTAAAAAGAGAAAAAGAAGGCGAGAAAGAGAGGGAGAGAGATATGGGGTAAGAAGGAGGGGGTTGGGGCGGGTAGTAACAGACTCCTGCAGAGTTTACGTTGCCAGCCAGTCACTGGCAGTTGCCCTATTACTAACTACTGACCAACCACCAATCAGAAGCGTGCATGAAAGAGAGGGGGTATACATAACACACGCACACACACACGCGCACACACACGCGCGCACGCGCACACACACACACAAACAGCTGTTCCATTGTAGCAGAGCGGTGAAGAGGTGAAGGATTGCTGCTCACTCACTCACTCACTCACTCACATGCCACAGTTGTAGGCCAGTAAGCGAAATACAGCTTCAGTGCTGAGTCCACAACACCGGAGAAACTGTTGAACACTTTGAGAGCTAGAGAGAAACAACATCATATTTCCTAAACAAACTTTTACTTCTTGTTCAGCTGCAAAACTACATCAACTTTTTGGACCAAAGACTGCCATACCACAAACAAAGCAGCTAGATTGGGGAGTTATAAAACAGGGTTTTCAAGAAGCTTGAACCGAACTAGTGACCTGCCTAAAACAAAGCCCCCGCTTGATACAACCCACAGCTGACTCCACTCCTCCCTACCCCCACTACTTCAACCCAAGACCGCTCACACACCATGCCTCCTCCTGAGCCCCCCCTCTGCTCATAACAAACACTCCCCCTGGGTTTCTTGCTTACCAGCTTCCAATAACCTCGTCTGTCTGTCTGTCTGTCTGTCTTTGCTGATACAACCCCCCACAAGAGAGGGTTTATTCCGCTTCACTCTGTGTGCCTCTCCTAAACTGCTACCCTCCCCAGATAAAGCTCTCAGCTGAGTGAACCCCCCCCCCCCACCCACCTCTCTCACTCTCACTCTCACTCTTTCAAATGCACTCTTAGTTTCTAGTCCACACCTTAAACCACGCAAACTTTACCCATAGAGTGTCAGTTGGGAGGAGAAAACACTTACGAAACGAAATACTATATTTTGGTTAGCAAATGTCTTGTCTGTAATGTTGTTATATTTCCTACATTGGAAAGTGTGTTTTCAGAGACTATTTTATGGAGCTAGCAGAGCATCACAGAAATGTGGGCTGAAGAGGACTTGAATACGCAAAAAACGTGAAATCGAAACAAAAGTGAATTACCACACCAACCATGTCAAAGACTGTTCCATAAAACTATAGCTAGAGAGTCTATCTGAAACCCAGAGCCAACGTTCCCATAGTCAAATTCATCACTATAGAACATGAGTTCTCTTTATTAGTTCGAAAATAAAATTAAAATGCCTAGGGAGGAATTTGGTTTAACTCCAATGGTGTAGATGGCGAGTAAAGATGTATTGGCATAGAATGACGCAATAGATTCAGTGAAAATAATGCACATCATAGCCATGGCCGCAGTAAAGGGTGGATTAAGTGCTTTCTCTCCTAAGCACTAGGTTTTCGAGCGATGAGCAGTTTTAGCTTCAGAGCACAGGGAAACCTCATAAAAATGATCAAAACCAAACAGTCTGAACTCTTTGCGCGGTGTAGGCCAATGGACGACTGTCTATGAAGAGAGTGCTTCATTGGAAAAATAGATTGCTGCCCCCACATTGAGAAATGTCATTTACAATGGTCCCACGGAGCTGAGAGCTCTAGCCTTCTAGCAGTCTGTGAGTTAGATGTCAGTTTCACCCTCTAGGGTCATTGCTTGTATGCTAATGCATCCCTTTGTCATGTTGTTTTGGTGTATGTAAGTGCGTGCTGTGCCTTTGTTTGAGTGTGGATTTACCTTTAATCTTGACAGTAGGGGAATTCGGTCCAGCTGATTGTTTTCGCCATCCCCTCCAGTTTTGACAGAGACTCTCAGGTTCTGAGATGAACGAACAGAGGGAGTCCTCTTCGAACCTGTCTGAATCTTCAAACGAAAACCTTTCCCCATCTTCCCACTCGGCAAACATTAGTTCCATTACATTAACCGGCTATACCTCCAGATTATACGAGAGAGTAATAAATGGTCAAGGCCTTCCCCACCAATCAGAAAAGAAAAAAGTGAAAACGTTTCACAACTGACCAGGAGAAAACAGAAGCAGGCGAACTACAACTAAAACAATGCTCACCACTAGTGTCTTAGAGGCGAGCTATAAAATTATTAAATCCATGTTTCAAACTGAAAAAAACAAATGCGTACATCCGATGACAGCCTCTTCTTTTATTTTGTCTCTGTGGGAGGAGAAAAAATAAAACATGTGATACATTAGTTTCTCTTAAAGATCTTGCACTTTGAGGGTTTAAGTGAACTGCTTATCTTCTCAACCATCCAAGCACCTTACCACTTTCTGTAGTTATCTAAAACTACATCCATTCAAAGTTGCATTAAAGTTTTGACAACCCTTAAAATGAACAAAACTTTACAAGCATAACTCCTGTTTTCCTGTTCCTCATTAAAGGGATCTAGAAAACAACCCCCACTCACGACCAGTCGGTCTATGCATAACCTTTCTAACAAAACAATATAGACCAGGCAATTTATAGCCATGTCTGAAGTGACATGCTTCTTAAAAAACACAATAAAAATTAAAATAAACTAGACAATTAGTTTTCTAACACATTCCCCTTCTCCAACCAGCTGAGCAGCACACACTAACCAAACAGCTGCCCACGAAAATATATACTGCTATGGGTCCCATAATATCCTCGACTCCCGAGACAGTGGTCCGTACACAGTGTTCTTGTTAGTTAACGTCAAGCTATCGTGTGTTACCGAGGCGAGGCCCAACTAAGTTAAATTATCTTGTATTAAAAGCCAGGACATCCCTACTGACAGTATTGTCAGCTTTGTCAAAACAGAGTCATACAACATTTAGCATGAGCTCATGATTACATATGAGCGAATCAACATCCCTTTGTTCGCTATTGAGCTTGCGAGCTAGCTACAGTTAACGTTAGCCAGCTAAAAAGAGACTAGCCTCCATACAAACCAGTCAACCGTTAGCGATAGCTAGCTAACTACTGCTAACCTACCTTAGAACAGAACGAAGATTGGCTAGCTAGCATACTGTGGCTAGCTTGTCAATAAATAAAATAAGGTATTGACTGTCATCTGTTACTGTCATTGGCATTTACATGTTTGTCCATTGTCCTTTTAGAGTCTACAAAGTAAAAAACGTTTGCATTTTTTCGTAAGTTGAATCCTACCTAACCTTGGTCCTTCAAGAAAGCGTCACTAGCTAGAGCTAGTTCGTATTTGGTTTAGCTAGCCAACTGGCTAATCCAAGTCTCGAGCTCCAGACCACAGCGAGAACACCAGTGTTGTAGACAAGAAGAGGTTTTGACGTTGTTTGTTTACATTAACAGCTTTAAAAACATACACACCTGTCGAAAGTGACGATCTACATGACTCCAAGAGGTCCTCGTCAATTGAGCACTGACATTTTTTTTTGGTAGATATTTGTAAAGCCGTTCACGTTATATTCACAACTAACCTAGTTCAGTCGAATTTATTTTCCTTTCCATTCTTTAAAGCCTCCACACTTGACAACACCGACCGGTAAACTACGCCTCGTCGGGCAAGTAATTGTAAAAAGTATTTTTTTTCTTCCTGACACCAACCGGTTATCCTACCACCCCCACTCAAATCAAGCAATACCGGTGCCCCCCCTCAAATGATCTCGTTCAATCCCCCTTTCATCCACTCTCCCGGCAGGGAAGATGGCTCTTTCTGCTCTCGATGGCTTCGAGCTTGTCAGCTGATTAGAACTTCCGCTTCGCGTCTCAGCTGGTGTGAAGCTGTGCCCGAGCTGTGGGGTTTTGTGTTTCTTTTTTTTTCTTTATTTTTTTCTTTTCTGTCGAGTAATTTTTACTTTTCTTTACGTTTGTGTAAGTTCTAAAATATGTAAAGTGAATATATTCGTCATAGTTTGTGTACGAGAGACTCGAGCTATTAACCAGTTTGTGAATGAGTTCGGGAGATTAACGGCCAAGTTTTGACTGATGCTGAATGTTTGTCACATTTTATGTCATATGGAAAATCGAGATTTTTTAACGTCACCGATCAACTTGTCCTACTGCATTCACTGGTAAGAGGTTGGCAACTGAAATATTAGGTTTTCCCGCAATTTCCCTGTAGTCAGTCCCTTGCAGGAATGCCAAATATTAATATATTTTAATATATTGTTTCAACGCATCCACTGTCAAGCAGGGGTGGACTGGGAAACGTCACTCATCTTTGAGCGAAACTCTGCAGTCGCCGTGCAAAATATAAATATTCTAAAGAATGCAGCACTACTGTTTTCTTCGCACGCTTTAAATAGCGGGGAATGACTTATTCGGGCCCGCATTTCACAAACTTCCTTTTGAGGTGATTTAGCTTAGAAAATCTTGCACTTTCACAGTAATTTCTGTCAGATCAAGGACTAGCCTACATGTTGCACCAGTTATTAATTATTATTATGTAGCATACTGCATATTATACATTTCAGATGATCTTCGTTCATTATTTAAACAACCTCTGCAGAATTCACTCAGTGACTCACTTTGTACTTTTGACTGTAGCCTTGGACATTATTTAACAGGGAAGTTGTGGCAGGGTAACGGACTGCTATTTGAATCAATGAGCACATGATGTAATTTTCCGCACACAAAAACCTCGGAACCCCCAACATTCTGTTTACAGTTCTGCCAGTACCCTGGTGAATTTGATGAGAGATGATAAGCTGTGGAAAATCTCTTTCCTTTCAAGACTGAAACAGCAGCTTATTTTACATTATTCTAATGCAGTAAATATATATACTATACCACACGAGACAAACAAATTAAAGTATATTGAAACGTTTGTGATGTAGATATTTATTTCTGCCACTCAAAACACATATTAATATAAACATTCAAGTTGTGTACATTGGACCTATAGTACAAGGTTGGAACTGTATGAAGAACAGGTATGTAAATGGCTAGCGTTCCATTTGTTAATTGTTTAATGGCGTGTTTCACCAGTTATGGCACATTGCAAAGCGGAATTCAAAGAACTATCCTAACTCCAGAAACCAAAGCTGGTAACCATAGTCTAGTATCCTAGTTTGGGGTCAACAACACTGTCTGAACACGGCAAGTTTCATTTGAATAGATAGTTGATTCCAATATTTTAATCACTTTGTTTTTGCAGTCCATGGTTAAAAATAAGGCTGATTGAAGTCGCAACATAAGCCTAACATCCTTTGGTAGAAAAGTCCTTAAACCCAGCAAATCAATTCACGATTCGCTGGATGACTTGAATCTTTATCCCAGTAGTCGTAAATGTGTCAAGTAGGCTACTGCAAATTATTTAATGATTCAGTTGGCAGGATATTTAAATGTTGTGATTGAATATGTCTAGCTCTCAGATGAAGACCAATGAATGATGCATTTAAAAAAGACCAGTCATGTTGATATGGAAAATCAAAGCTAACCCAGACCCTTAAGACTGTATGAAGTCAACATGTAATAAATAATACAAAAAACATATATAATTTCGATTGCATTTGCACTGTATATGCGACATATTAAGTATTATGTTTGACTATGGCACAGAAGCTCAGCACATTCAGACAATACTGATAGAGAGGGTCTACAACGACGCCTCTGTGAAAGTCTGGTTGGCAGATAGATGGAGGGGGAAAGCAACAGGGGCCACAGATAGACATCCTTCACCATGTAAACTGTAACTTAACTTCAACATGTCAATAGAGTACAGTAGCCTTTCTCAAACCCAGCTCTCCTTTATAATACCTGTCATTTAATTTAAGAGTGAGGCAGATTTGAAGGCTTTTTCTATTTTTTTTAAATGCATATACCCACTTGGAATGTTCATGAAAGGATATATAAAGCTATGTAATCGTTTGCACTGTATGCATACCATACTGTTCGCCAAGAAACACTACAACCTCGCTCTTCACGACGTCACCTCCTTGTCTCAGAGAAACACCATTCATTCACTGACTTTGGCTTTGCTCAAACCTCACAACACACACAAGCGTCACAAGTGCGATTGTATGGGATGTGTTCTGGAGCACTCCTCACCGACTCTGCTTCTTCTTTTTTTTTTTTTGGGAACAAGGGCGTTTCGCATGCACTCATATGGAAGGGTGAACAACTCGCAGCACTAAGAATGTACTGTTACGGCACCATTTACAAGCTTTTTTTTTTTTCTCCAGGTGAGGGCTAAAAAGAACAGCAAGTGCTCGGTTGGATGTGCAACATTGAAGTAGGTGGAGGAGGATAGAATAGGGAGGATAAAAACCTCCCCTTTACCGTTTTTTTACCTCCCCCTGAAAGCCTTTCCCTCTCACCCCTTTGGACCTCAACCCACTGGCTCATCCAGTAGTGGCCTCAGTTTTTCAGGGGTTTGCTGGTGACCTGGTCTATCCACCGTAGGAACCTGCTGACCCGGGTGTACACGCCGGGGAACGAGGGGTCCCCACAGCCGTGGCCCCACGAGATGATCCCCGTCAGAACCCAGCGGCCCCCCTCCCCCTGGCACACCAGCGGACCCCCGCTGTCGCCCTGGCAACTGTCCACGCGCCGTCGGTCCGACAGGCTGCCGGCACAGAGCATGCGGCTGGTGAACCGCTCGCCGTAGCGCTTCTTGCACCTCCAGGAG
This sequence comes from Galaxias brevipinnis, assembly GCA_036023535.2. Lineage (NCBI taxonomy): Eukaryota > Metazoa > Chordata > Actinopteri > Galaxiiformes > Galaxiidae > Galaxias > Galaxias brevipinnis. The sequence continues at coordinate 3,548 of JAVQIZ010123323.1, read as the reverse complement.
GGCAGCAAAGGGACCCAGGCCTGGAGCAGGGTGCGAGAGTACTCCGAATCTAAGATGGAGGACAGTGACGCAGAGAGAGAACTGGTCAGACACACATAAGTCATCAAGATTTTCCCAAATATTGCAGATTGTGGCAGAGGTGAGTTTACAAGGAGTAAACATTTTCCACTAAATGTATCTCTCAATCTAAGACTGAGAAACAGATTTATACATCTGTACCTTGAAAACCTAATCCCAAACACACACAGACAAACTGACGAGTTCACAGGACAGTTAGTCCTAACACGTCCTACCCCTCCCCCACCCCACCCCAACCAGTACCTGTGATACCCCATCCTGTGATGACGCACGCCGCCGGCCTCTTGCCCCACTTGTTGCCTGGCGCGGGCAAGCAGGCCGAGTTGGTGTGTGGGTTGAAGGCCACGCAGTTGCCCTCTGTGCCCTTGAGCCGGAGCAAGGCGACGTCGTACTCCCAGCCCTCGCGGTCGTACTTCCTGTGGATGACAATGCGCTCGGGGGAGAGGCTGCGTTCGAAGTCGTCCCGCTCCTCCGTGTGGTAGTCACCCAGACGCAGCACGTATCGGGATGGGTCCGTGCCAAATCTGAAGGGATGGAGTCGAACAATTTAAGAATGGGGCGGAAATGTGTGCGGAGGAATCTCTCTACAAAAATAATCCTGCAGTGCCATGCCTAAAATGTTCATAGATATGTATGAAAATATCAAATTAAGGATTTACACAGCTTTCGCATGTAAATATATTTACATGTTTAGCGGTTATTGCGATTAACAAAACAAATAAGCATGATCCATCAAATAACTGCAGTAGGCATGGTTGGTCACTAGATGTCGCTCTCACCCACCTTTTAAAGCAGTGAGCAGCAGTGACGACCCAGCAGGAGTTCACCAGGGTAGCTCCGCACAGTGGATGGTTCCCCTTGGACTGAGACTTGAGCCATAGGGACACCTGCCAAGGCCAGTCACCTCTGAAATTACAAACCAACACACAAATGATACTGTAAGTCACAAAAATGACACCAGAACATTAGTTATGTGTTGGTGTATTGGTCAGGTAAGGAGTAAGCCTGAAACACATTAGTCGGTTTAAGGGAGTAAAAATGGAGTGTTTGTTCATGATAACATACCTATCACAGGTGTACATTTTTGGTTTAGGTGTGTGTGAGTGTGCATGTGTGTGTGTGTGTGTGTGTGCGTGTATGTCCATCCGGTCTACCTGAGAGACTTGTCCCCTCCAATGATCCTCCGGCGGCGTCTCAGGGCGTTGGGCCTCAGTCCACAGCTCTGGGTGATGATGGCGCTGTCCCCCACGGGTTCAGGGGTGTAGTCGCAGATGACCCCCGCGTCCTCGCTGTGCCGACAGTTGTGGGCGTCCTGCCCCTCAGCCGGACACTCTCCCAACGAGTTCTCTGTCCCAGCGCACCTCACGTTGTCCAGATGGATTGGACCCTGGCCCTCTCCGAAATAGGCCATGGAGCGAGCTTTGGACACCCCACTGTGATAAATGAAGAAGTCAGTGTTACGGATTGGACTCCATGTGCATCCTCGTGTGTCTTACATACACCAATGAATGTACAAAAAAAAAAACTGATTAAAAAGTCTTCAGTTGAGCTTCAGATCAAGTGAAAGCAATGTCATGGAGAAGCACATTAGTATGCACTGCTTCCGTGCAAGTTCATAGCCATTTATACTTTTGACATTGATCTCTCAGACAGGATACGTCTGGACACGTCCGTGAGATCCGATACCGTGTTGCGAACAACAACCTGGGGTGTGAATGCCAGGAGGGAGTGGCAGACGGCTCTCCTTGTCCAGGGTTTTATAGACGCAGAGAGGGAGGGGAGAGGGAGCTGTATTTACATGAATCCCAGCTGTCTGCACACCACCGCCGCGTTGATGTCGTTCCAGCCGTCGTCACACACGCTCCCCCATTGGCCGTTGAGGAACACCTCCACGCGGCCCTCCTTCCTGCTCTCCCCAGAAACCAGGCGTACCAGAGGCCCTGCGGAGAGAGATGGAGAGACACACACACGCACACACACACACACACACGCACACACGCACACGCGCACACACACTCGACCGCATTAGACTGTAGTAGTGTGTTGTTGATATATTTACAAGCTGACATGAAACCATTTCACACTGTTTCGTTGTGAGTGAAAATACATTAAATCAACGTTGAAGGTTCATTTTGGGCTGGTGCTCTTGTCTTAGATTGAAGTTTTTACATCTAATATGTATCTAGTATATTTTATTTATTTCATTCATCCATCCATCCATTAGCTATACCGCTTATCCTATGCAGGGTCGCGGGGGGGCTCTTAGCAGGCAGCTTTAAAAAGGCCAGAGGAAACACATTTTGCCGTCGAGACCGGTGGGCCTGGTACGTACCCGTGGCGGGGGCCAGGCCCGGCATCTCGTTGGTGTCGCCCCCTCTCTCGCAGCGCACCCCCACGTCCTCGCTGTGGGAGCAGTCGTGACGCCCCCACTCGGCGCGCGAACACGCCAGCAGGCTGCTCTCCGTGCCTTTGCACTGGACCTCGTCGAGGAGGATGAGCCCCGAGCCTTCCCCATACACCCCGTCCGGGGCCACCTCCGCGCGCCCCCTGCAGGGCACAGCACGCCGTTACACAAACCTAGCACAGGACGTCCGCGCTCCTCCTACTTTGAAACTGTGTCATATAGAATGATTTATAATACACTCAATGGTAGTAGGAGCAGCAGCAACATTCTGGGTTAAATACAACTATTATCTGTCAATCACACCAGTGTCTCTACTATCAAATCAAAGAATGTAGTATGTAAAATCTTGTTAATTTAAAAAAAACAAAAAAATGTTCTACTTAAACAACACCCCAGGAAACATGCCCCTCAAGCATTGGACCACTGTGGTTTACTGTGGACTGTGTGCTCTAGTCTAGAGTAAACCCACACGGTTTTAACAATTCTTTGGTGTTTAACACCCCCCCCCCCATCTAAAAACATAGTCTTCTGAGGGCTTGTCGTATCCTGTAGACCTGAAGCCTAGTTGTCCATATATAAATAACAATAATAATAATAATAATAATTTCAGGGCTTGTCGTGTCCTAACCCCCACCTGAAGCCCAGCTGCCGACACACCACCAGCGCGTTGAGCTCCGTCCAGTCATCGTCACACACGGTGCCCCAGATCCCCTGCTGGTACACCTCCAGCCTGCCCTCCCAGGGACTGTCCGCCCCTACCAGGCGCACCACACCGTCTGGAGAGAGACAACATGGGTCACTTCCCTCTACAGGTATTTCTTTATGTTATTATTTATACTGGTTAAAAGGCAGGTAATGACACAAACATAGAAAATATGGCTGTCTATTGTGAGTGCTATGTGGAAGCGTGTAGTCCTTTAACATTAGCCTGTGTGTGTGTGTGTGTGTGTGTGTGTGTGTGTGTGTGTGTGTGTGTGTGTATATGTGTGTGTGTGTGTGTGTGTGTGTGTGTGTGTGTGTGTGTGTGTACGTTTTGTGTGTATTTCAACATAATCTATAAACACAG
>JAVQIZ010123301.1:0-13274 GCA_036023535.2 Galaxias brevipinnis | reverse complement strand
CCCACGTTTGTGTCCCTAGGCTAGACAAAGCGTCCTGCGCCGTGAGAGTCCCCCTTGTCCCTACAGAGGCCAAGCAGAGTATGTGTGTGTGTGTGTGTGTGTGTGTGTGTGTGTGTGTGTGTGTGTGTGTGTGTGTGTGTGTGTGTGTGTGATATATCTCACTCGGATTAGTCATGGTGTCAGAGAAGCAGTGGATCTGACTCTCTCTCTTTCTCTCTCTCTCTCTCTCTCTCCCCCACTCTCTCTCTCTTCCTGTTCCCTCTCGCTCCTCTCCATCCCTCCTTCCCCTTGGCTGTGTAGGAGAGTGGGGTCAGGACTGAGCCTCAGCCGAGACTGTGCGTCCTGCTGGAGGATATCTAAGGGGAGCCGAGCTGGACTTCTGCTGCTGGACCACTGCCCCGACCAGGTACGGCTCTGCTTCTTGACTGGGGGGTTTCTCTGCCCTGCTCTGCTCTGCCGTGTCAACTGACTGAGCTGGGGAGACTGATCTGCTGACCAGCACTCACTCACTCACTCACTCACTCACTCACACTCTCTCTCTCTCTTTCTCTCACTCACTCTCACTTTCCCTCCCGCTTTTTGTCGAGCAGAATGCACGTGCGCACGCACACACACAAGCTTGCTTGCGCACACACACACACGCGCGCATGCAAGCTTGCGCACACACATGCACCCTCAAACTAGCTTTCATGCTGTACATACTGTACTTTTGGAAGTTGCGTTCATATTTCTGGCTAAGGTTGGCGAGGCTGAATGGTTGCACGTCAGATGCTTGTGTGTTTGCTGGTTTCCTGGTGTAGAGATATGGAGCATGTTCGTTCACTGTGCTCCGAGGTGGCAAATGTCACATGGTTTGAAGTGGAGGAGGGCTGCCGTTGTTTGCTCTGGGCTGTACTGTGAGCTTTTGCACCTCTGCTTAACTCTGATCGACTTGCTCCAAGGTTGCCGGATGCTTTTTTCTTTGCTGTGATTTTGGTGCATTTGAAGCTTCATTCCTTGCCGAGATAAAACACCTCAGTATGTGGATAACTACAATGGTATTTGAAGCAGGTAAAAGTACTGTACAACCCATTAAAGTTTCCTAACTCTTTCCCCTGAGGCATTTACTGATCCACCGTATGCTCATGTGAAAGAACATTGTACAATTGTAACACTTTGATAAGGGAAGTGGCCACAATTGCTTTTACTATCAGATATTTTTGTTTTGATGTTCAATATATGCATAGTGGCTGTCTTATTCAGACATTTAAACGTTATGATTAATATTATCTCAATTTTATTTTGCACTACTATGTGTTTTGGAATTGATATATTTTTATAATAGTGGTAAGTAGCTATGATTCCAATATAGCTTTTAGGTTTCCTGATCATACATTTGTGATATCCAACTTACTGTAGTTGGGCACCTGCTCCTAGCTGCATGCAAGCTTCAATTACCAGAGGGACTGCAATGTGCTTTTTCTGCTTCTTCAATTGAGCTTTTCTCCGAGTACTGGATTGACAGTTTGGACTGACTTTCAGATCCGGGCTGTTGACATGCAGGCACTCTGCAATTTTTGGGGGTAAAAAGGAAAAGAAGTTTCCTGTAAATGTCACTAGCATTTTTAGATAGGGAGAACTGCTTCAAAGGCTGTAGCCCAAGAATGTCTTTGAGGAGCCGGTTTGGGGAGGCTTTAGGGAGGGGCGTAATTGCGAAAGTGCAAGAAGGTGTTTGCTTTTGAAATCTCTGCTGATTGCTTTTTTTATGTGTGCTTTTTTTAAGCGTGCGTGCGTGCATGGGGGTTTTGTATGTGTATGTTTTGGCCATCGTTACGGTGGTGGTATGGTATAATAATCGGACTAGATTACCATTGCTAGGCCTTTTAAGAGGTGTAGATGGGTGCACCAGTACAAACGTGAGCCAAACTTAATTCACTTGTACACAGCCCCAGGCCCAAGAGGTTAATGGCTAACAAATGAACCCCCTGCGACATTATCTTACAAATAGCCTGCAACATAGGATAACCTATAATCAATATCACCAATTATGTGTGGAGGCGGAGCGCCGTGGCCGTGACCTGTTCCCCGTGGTGGGACCGTGTCCGGAAACAGGATCCCTCTCTTCCTGCATGCAGAGTGGCCCTAATGAGGTCATTACAGGGAGTTTGTTTTAAAGAACACAGGCACCTGGGACCACCTCGCCTCCTCGGGGGCCGCTGGCTTCCCCGTCCGTCTGTCTGTCTCTCTGTCCCTGTCTGTCCGTATGACTCCCCCCCTCCCTCTCATACACGCCGCCTGGTTCTGGAGCTCTCGCAGTACTTTACTCTTCATCCGTCGGTTGTGGAAAACTTTAAGTAAAAAGGAGACTCTTACAAGTCGCCCGTTATCACTTTTGGTGTAAGTTGGGCCTGAAATCTATCACAATACAAACTTTGTTTAACAATCTGGCTCAATAGTCATGTGTTATATAACATTCTCATTTCATATTCATTCACTTTGATATATAAAAAAAAAATTTCTGCAGTAAATATACTGTATTTTAAAGACTATTATCATATTCTTTCACACTTAAGGTTAGCCATATCCTAAACTGTATCTAATTCACCCCCATAGATTCGTCATATATTTAATATAGAGTACATCCAAACACACACCCAGGAATGGTCGGAGCTTTGGTGTTTTTTACTGCATGGAAATTGACAAGTGACACACAGCGACTCACACAGGTGAAGGACAGGAAAGTAGTCAATGAATAATTTTAGGTTACTTACAGAAAGGTCCTATACAATTTTACAAAGATGAAGGCCATCAAGATTGGACACTTTAGCCAGTCTGAACGCATCATCTTTTGTGATGCCATATGGATTTGGACAGGTCATATATTTTAGCTTTCACATCTGCATCACGTGCACCTTTTAACAGAGGTATGTCTGTGGCAAAATGGACATTCCTCCTAAGTTTTATGGATTTCATGACGTTATACAATTGATTGTTTTGTATTATTTGTCATTTGTTTAGAAATTAGCTTTTTATTGACGCAAAGCAGTTATCTTCCATTTGAATGACAATGAAGCATAGAACTTTAAACTGTTTTCCAAAACTTTAATTTAAATAGCAATTGCAGGTAAGCTTAATTACCAGGGGCAAATACATTTTAAAATATTATGAAAAACAATTTCTTTCAATATTTAATTCTGTTACAATTGAAGAATATATTTTGTTCTTTCATAAAAAAGTTGTTATATAATTTCTTTGGGCTTTTAAGCAATCAACACTGTAATTATTAAATGCATGTTCTGCTCAGGGACTTGTTTTTCCATGGTACATGTTTTTTAAAATATATATACAGTAGTATATGTTTTTCTCTGTGGCATAATTGAATCAGACAAAATTAAACGACGTTTTTATTATATTAATTATTTAACTGAAACTTCAAATTTCTGCTCTGTGTTAACATATGCATTTGGCGAAAGCCTACACAGTGTGTTCATTACTTTGCGATTTATGTGATACGAATGTAACTGTACAAACACTCTTGGCCCTGTCTGGTTACTTGTATAATATAATTTAATTAATCGAAGTAGCGACAGTTAGCGACCAAGCTCTATTTAAATTAGCTTTAGTTTATCTTAAAAATCAGTGTCTCAGTGTATGCTGCTGTTCGTTATTTGTTTTTATCTTTATAGCAATTTTTGCTTCTGGTTTTTGTTTTTTCTTTACTTAATTCTATGTATTACTGTAGGCTTCAAACATTTAGTTTTGGATTGTAATTTCACATCTGTGTTTCTGGTCTGAAAAATAGGTTAAATCAAAGTTATTGCAATATTAGTTCATAGTTACAATAATAGTTACGATAATTAAAAAAAACAAACACGTGAGAGACAAACAGACATTTATATGTGGAGCTGCGTTTCCGTGTTTTTAACAATTCTGCTGTGCCCTGTGCTGCGTCACGGTGACCGGCAACAGAGACCTTGAACTTCACCATGGTTGGTTAAGAGTTCGAATTTGAGAGGCCACTGCTCTTTACTGGTGCAGTGCGAGTTGGCTCGTTGATTCTTCCATACAACAGCAAATCATCACCTTCATCAAGTGACAAATAATAACTGTAGTCTACTTGGTTTACTTGAAGTTGAGTCGACTAGGCCTTGACTTCAGATTTTCGTTTAACTTTTCACTTCAATATCTTCACCACCATCGCTGTAGCCTAAAATGTGTTGTTTTATCGTACACAAGGTTATGATTTTATTGATATTATGTTGTGTTACCCGAGTTTCAGTATCACTTTCAAGAGACATCATGCATACTATCCTAACGTTACCTTCATAAATAGAAACACGTATTTATTATTTATTTTTGCCTTACCCTTAATGACATTGTGGTCTGGTCTTGGCTGTGCTTGTTGCTCTCCTCTATTTCAAAGAGATTTTGTTTCATAAATGTTAATTGATTAATGAGCGAACATTTTTGTTACCGGATATTTTTTCATTCTGCATAGATATTATTAGCCTATTTTTGTAGAACAAAATTTGCTTTAGACTGCGAATACCTTCTTGTTGCAAGACAGCTCAGCCAAAGCTGATTGTTTGTAGAGGCTGACTTTGGTGTTGTTAACTTCGTGGGACTAAGATTATATACAAAATATAAAGCGGAGCAATGGCAGAACCTTTTGAACTAAACAAAGATGTAACCAAACAGACAATTTAATATGAACAAATATGGGCCTGGCCTATAATAAAGTTCTACTACGCACAGCCACTATTATTTTATATATAGGCTAATATCAACAAAACCCGCCAAACAATGAAATGATAACTGTAAAGTCGCTCTCCATGCAGAATAGCTGGTACAGAATAGACAAGAAAATAGACGAAAAAATATACTATTCCCATATTCCCGGTGCATAACAGTTTTTTGTGGTTTCTAATGCAAAACTATGAACTTCGTGCTCACCCATGATGTTTCAATATCAGAGAGGCTATAGGCAAGGCAAATAAAGGCCCATATTCTGAGGGCTTCCTATGAGGCCTGTTTAGGTTGCCTAGGATTTAATTTTGTAAACTTTTGGTGAATAAAAAACATTTTTTTTGTTAGTTATTAATTTGCATTTTTTGCATTTTTATTAATTTGTATTTAATACTGACCAAATTATACATTGTATTTAAATATTTGATGTAATGCAACATTTACAAAAAAAAAATCTGTGTTGTTTAGTCTAAATATTTTAGATTTAGCGGGAAAATATTGGAGCATTGCATAACTGTTGTGTTCATTTTAATCGCCCAATTAAAATGTAATGAATACTAAACAGACGGATGGAATGTGTCATGTTGGATCACTTGCCAAATTCCTCAACAGTTGGCCTACGGGCAATTAATACAGGCTATTACCCAGCGATAAACTCTAATTGCCCCTAATTAGTTCAAGGGGGTGGGATAATTATTACAGCCTAATTGAAACCCTTTTGAAAAGGAGGTGGTTGTGTATTCAAAGCAGAAGGTCCTTACAAGCAGCTTTGATGGGTAAACACCATTCACATTCAAATGAGACTAACTTTGGCACAGAAACAAGCACGCTTCTGCCTCCCGGCCTGCCTGCCTCCTATTAAAGCGATTCCCTTTTGTTACCCAGTGATGTATTAACCTGACACGTGCTAAAAACTTATTTGGTTAATTTTCTAGATGGCACAGTGCCAATCAGCACGGACAAACCCAATCCCCAGTAGGCTAGGCTAAATATTAAATAGGCTGCACGTAATCAGGGGCACATAATCTTGAGGTACAAATATGAGTTCAACCCTTGACACATAATTTGCTTTATTTTGTAATTGTTTCAATAGGGTGCTTTTTAAGGGTCATATGTACTTTGGGGTAATAAAGAGAATGTATTTTATTTTTGTTCTAAAATAAAAATCCCTTCCACAAAAACTACCAGTACCAGTAAAACAACTGTAAAATACAGGGATAAACGGCACAATTTTCTATAATATCAGATATATTAATTTATTTAGCGATAAGCTACAATAGACCCGCGCATTGCACCTGTCTTAGTCGTGCTAGAGATTGGCACCCCTCTTGCGCTGTCTGCATTGGGGGGCAGCTCTGCTGGCCATGATTGGTGATGCGTGTCATATTTTAACACCCCAGCCCCCACCACTACCCCCAGCCCCTCCCCCCCTCCGCCGCCCATGCCTTTCCTGCGGCATTTGTCTTTGTTGTGCATTACTGTGAAAATGTGACCTAAATACGCTTTCTTTCGTGTTTCGCCATTCCGAATAGACTCATAAGATTTGCTTGTAATTTTGCAGATATTGTTGTATTTTATTCCAACACCATATAGGCTACTTTGATTAGAACAGGATTAATATGAAAATGCTGCAACGCTCTTTACCTGACTAAGCAGATGGGTCTGTGATACTAAGGCTAATGCAATATTAATGCATGCAGGGTTTGTTTGATATCAGAAAGGATGTCTCTCCAAAAGTGTCCCCCATAGGGACCCTCTTAGAGTCAGGCACACATAATGCTAATGATCACACTTTTCAAGCCATCTCTGAAAAATATCAGTGTGCTTTTCATCTGACAAAATTTTTTTAAAAGCAGAGTTCATTGAACATATTTTATTTCACATACAGGATTATACTAGTTTCGTTGCCTACATAAAAAAAATCTCCATAAAGCATACTACAATGTAAAATAAGCCTTACAATGACCAGGGTAATAAAATGGTCATTAATGGTAAATGCTTAGTAGATAATGTATGAATGAAGTATTTCAATCAGGCCAATTGAGATGTATTTAAAAGGACAAGGATGTCAATTGAATGTATTGATTCTGTGGTTGTGAAGGTGTGAGTAAAAGGGACTGCCGATGTGTGTGAGCTGCTGTCTGGCTCCTCTTGAGCAGAGTCGAGGTGTGGATAATGAGGCATAATGCAGACAGAGACAGGGCCTCCCACAAAATAATCCCAAATTACAGCCCAAATCCACAGAGGCCTCTTTTGGGGGCCACAAGGCCAAGTCCATGACCCCTGACCCCTCTGGGTCTGTGTCTGGAGCAGTGTGGAACACAGCCCGTCCCGACACTCCTGATGCCATCTGAGGGAAGGGTAGGAAGGCTCTGGGACCGGCTTGTTGTCTGGCTGTCTCTGCTGCTTGCTGTCCTGGGCCCTGATTTCCTCCCGGCTTGGTTTTAGTCTACACTTCATCTATTATTTAGGAGACTTATTAAAAGTTATTTCAGAGCCGTCAAATCCTGCCAAATGACCTGAGAAAGGAGGCCTCCTGAGTGTCCACACAGAGTGGATGTGAGGCTGCAGGAAAAATCCAAATGGACACAGTGGAACTGCTAAAACACGCAGGTCAAAAACAAACAGAAACTCCTGCTTGCATTATTCAAGGGGGCATGTGCTATAGGAAAAATAAGAGCTGTTCAATATTGCAGAAGCACAAACATGGATGAATGTTTAATTGTACCTAGCCACTGCTATATGTGAGATAAATAAAAGTATTATATTTACACAAGTGGTGCTAGTGAACATTTTTGAATGCAAAAAATAATAATTATGATTTAAAATAATGGTTTAATTATTTACACAATGTTGATCAATTTGATCCAAATATCATCTATATATTACATGAATATATATCTGTTCAGATGAATGTTTTATTAAATTGTGATCTGTTTATTTTCTTAATCAGAATTAAAATAGTCTGCTTTTACAATATAAATATATTATATAAAAAAATATGGATAACAAAATTATTGGTACAGATAAAACATTTGTTCTCACATTAGAGGAATGTATTTTTCTATGGATATATGGTGTATTATCAATGGCATAACAGTTTGTAAATGTTGCTTCCAATATGCGACAAGACTTTGAATTATTACACACTTATTTACTTGAATTTTTAATTTGAAATAAGATAAAATATTTCATTGAAAAATATTCAAACAGTGGTTCAGCGCTATAAGCCCATCTTAACCTATGCCTTGACACACCTTTTGGCATGGGCTTTGCTTGGCTTTGAATATTCATATATCTTTGTTGAAGAAGTGTGACATAACCTTTTCCCCCCTAATCTGATGTGTGCACACGCACCTCCCAGCTGTGTCCGGAGAGTGAGGTCTGGGCTACGGGGGTGGGGTCGGGTGGGGGTGGGGGTGTAGGGTGCACTAGCGGGGCCGAGGCGGAAAGGTCAGGGGAGGCAGCAGACAGGCGGGCCGGCCGGCTGCTGAGGCTTTGAACCTAACAGATGGTGAAGGTTAGGTGACGTCCCCTCGCCTGGCCTTTCCTCGGTAATTGAGGATAATTTGAGCACCAAAGAGAGCAGGCCTGTCCACTGTCAGGCCAGGAGAAGAGAGGCGAGGTTAATATGAAAATTATTTTGCATTACGGCTGGCTTTGTGGTGCTGCGGGCGCGAGCTCTCTGCCTCTCCCAGGCTGGCCCTGGTCCTAATCCTGGCCTGAGGCAGCAGGGATGAGGAGTGTCACCCTGGGTCTATGCGCCACGCCACGCACATGAATACTTCTCCCAGACCGGCCCTGTGCCCCCCATTAACCAGCATTCTGCCAGCACACATTACCCACTCACACTCAGGAGCCCGTCTGGCTTTGGGGGCATTTTGGGGAGGCTTGGTGAGTGAACCGACGTCGCCCCCGTCCAGGAAGAACAAAAGAGGTGCACAAAGGCCATGTGCTATCAGTAGGATTTCTCCACCTCTCTGCCTGCAGCTACTGGAGCCGAATGTGTTAGAGCGAGATGCAGGGAATATTCAAGCCTAACCTCGTTCTCTCGCTGTGGCCCTCGTTTAACAGACACTTTGATTTGGGCTCAATCACCGGTGTTTATGTAAACCTTCCACCGTGTTGCCATTCAAACCTGCTTTAACCTATCATTTCTTGGCTGCACTGTCAAAAAAACCACAACAACAGAAAACGGTAGATTTGTCAAAAAAAAAATGTGGAAAGGAGGCTGACTGCAGTTCCCCACAGCACAGGCCTGTCAGCCGCAACGGTGGGACCAATTCTGCGCCGGAAAGTTGCCTCTTCGGTGTGATGAAGTCATTTACAACTATTGATCAGCTAGTCAGAGCGGCCATGTTAACCTGAAGAGCCTTGGAGGGGCTTTCTGGGACACTGGCCGTGCCCCGGGGGAAAATGTCAGCTGATCTGAGACACAGCAGAGGGAGTGTTGGACCTTTAGTGTGCCAGGTCTTTTACTAGTGGAGATAGTGCCTTGTCTCAGTACAAAGTATACTGGCAACAGAGAGGGCTTTTTAAAGGACCAGGTGGCTATTTTTGCTCTGGCAATCATTGCATTTTATTGTGGTTATTTGTTGACTCTACCACACCGGAACTATTTGATCCAAGTTATTGCTGTGATTGAAACTATGTGGGTCACGTACATGCTCTGTGTAAGTGTTTGTGTGTCAGGGGGCAGAGTGGCTGGTGGACTGTGTGGGCCCGTTACAGGCTGGCCTGCGGGCTCCCCCAGGTGTAGTTCAGATGAAGGGCTCTTTTCTGGGGTCCGTCCCCGCTGCTCTGCCCTGGGCTTGTCCCTCTTGTTCCCCAAGAGTGCCAGGCTTTAACACAGCTGACCTTCCCTCTGAACACAGGCTGCCCTGGGGTGGAGGGAGGGACCCTCCTGGCCCTGGAGGATAGTCGTCTTCTTACTGCAGGGGTCCCCACCTCCTTCCACACTCATCTCGCTCTGCTCCCCCTCACCTCCCACCTCCACTCTCTCTCTTTCCCTTCCTCTCTGTTTCTCCCTCCTCCTTGTCGTCTTGTAGCAGATGCCTCTCTGTGGACACCCCTAGTACTTAGTAAACTATTTGAGGTAGAACCAAAGCCTGAAGATTAATGGGGCTTTATTGTCTCTGCTCACACTCTCTGCTTTCCCTCAATAGAATAATGGTGGTGGGGCGAATGGGTTACATTAGCTAGGGCAGGAAGAGATTTGACTCTCCCTCCTCTCTCTCTTTGGTCCTCCGGCATGGCCATGGTGGCTGGTCACTGGGGTGCATTTTGCTCTCTGAGGAGAGAGAGAGAGCATTAGGAGGGCAGACAGATCCTTGCAACAATGGAAAAACCAAACACAAGATACCAAGCTTACAAATTTCACTCTACCGATAAATGCCTGAGAGAGGTTTTTGCGCCGTACGTCAAATACAACAGCAAACGCGGTTTCTCTGCTTGTGGAAGATGTCACAAAGCATTTCTGGAAGAGGGAATTTCCGTTTTTATGTACATGCTTACGTGAGGACGTCCTGGGCCCTCCTAGAGCCAGAGCTCTGTCCTGTGTTTCCCTGCACTCCGTGGAGAAGTTGGTGACCTGGCTAAGGCCTGAGGTGTAGCAGGCCTCTGTCTATAATCATCCTCCCATTATTTCACTTTTTCTCTTCAAATGGGAAAAAAAGAAGCATTTATCATTCCGTTGACCGGCGGGATCACGGCACAAAGTATGTCTTTGAAAAGTAGAAACCAAAAAAATTGCTTTTAAATAAGATCAATTGTAAACAAAGCCAGGCCAACCCTTTGAAAGGCCTTGCCAAGAGATTTACCCCGCCCTGTGGCAAATCATATTTCTTGAACTGGGTTTAAATTTCAAGTGTCTTGGGTTTATAAAAACCTGGAACAAAAGAAAATGGGTCTCTGAACAGCAAATATTATCTGCTGCTAGGGCAAGATGTCAAGATTGCATTGTTGTTTTCTCTGGTCCAGGAGCAGGGATGGTGTCTGGCAAATCCCAGGGCAAAGCTGGATCCATATTGAGTTGAATTTAGCAGGATCACCACCCAAACACATCTGCATTCTTTGCTTATTTGAACAAAGGTACAGAGACATTATCTATAGATGTATTCGATCACAGCATCTTTAATGAAATGTTTATTTACTTTCAATATAAAAAATTGTGTTTCTTAAAAGAAAAAGGTATATATATGTATGTATATATAGTTTATTGGTATTTATTTTGGCTAGTGGGAAAATCAAATATTATAAAGGAAAACAAATTTGTATGTGAGTTGTATTATTGTATTGTACACCATTATAGTTGGACACTTTCCTCTATTAATACCTATTTTGTCATAGCTGTACATTTGTGGTTAAAATACAGGAAGATAAAAGGAGATTGTTATTGTGACTTAGTGAGTATTTTGGGATAATTGTGATTATGGTAGCAATAGCTATGTACTATTTGTTGGTAATAACAGTGAAAGGAAGGGGCAGTAATGACCGGCTCCCTTGATCAGCCTCATAGGAAGCTAAGATGAAAGCATGTGGGACTGGGTGATAGGTTTCTTGGTGTGACCTCCCTTACCTCCTTAATATCAGCCCCCACGCATCACACACACACACACACACACACACACACACACACACACACACACACACACACGCACACACTCCCCAGCCCCCTGTTCTCCCCATCTCCTTTACCCTGCCCTACCATTCCTGCTGGCTCCAACAGGGTAATGACCCCACCTCTGCACATACGCACACACACACACACACACACACACACACACACACACACACATTTCCACACTGTTTTTTGCTTGCCGGGAGACTATTTTTCTCTTTTGTTTGTATATTTTTTTGGGGGGGGGTTGGTGTGGGGGCTAGGGGGGACATCAGAGGGAGATTGGTAAGTAATCATGAAAGAAAACTCCTGCTGCAGCCTGACTCCCTCTTTTAATTGGACAGAGCTTTTAAGTGAGCCACGGTAGTGTCTAGATTGAGGCAGGAGCAGCCCGGCTGTAATTTGGTTTCCCTTTGTAGTGAGCCTCTGTCAAAGCCAAATAAAGCCAGTCCAGCTCTCCGGCCGGCCAGGCAATCTTTTCCCTTGCAAACTGATGCACCACGCCCCGAGTCCCTGCCTTCTCTGTCATCTGATGTTCCACTCGACTTTAAAACAGGAGCAGGAAGGGGGGAGAGGTGGAGGTGGGGGGAGGAACAGGGAAAGAGGAGGGGAAAAACAGCCCTGGCTGTCCCACCATCATTTTATTTGGATTTTTTCTCATCCTATTCTTTAATCCCTCTGATGAAGTCTGGACAGGCAGAGGCATGCTCTTGCAGACGGCAATTTCACTGCACCATATGCGTCTCACACATCGGCTAGCGGGGAGGAGAGTAGCCTGCCAGGCAGGAGCAAGGAGTGGGGGAGAGAGGGAAAAAAAAAGACGACATGAAATCAAAAAGAGGGGGAGCAGAGGTGGGGGGTTCTGCGGTTGGGGTGCACTGATACACTGGGATTGTGCTTCCCCCCGGCCCCGCCTGCAGCCCCCGCCCACCTTCACCCTCGGTATCTATCACACACGCAGCGCAGCGGGACAGGAGCCCACTCATATCCACGGCGGCCACAGAGGAGGCTCTGCTCAGGCTGGGACATTAAGGCACTATGCAGGTAAACAAATGAGCCAGGTACTTACACAAAATGGTGGCGAGCCGCTGGCTGGCTGGTTCCTCCTCCCCGAGCCAGGGACGTGATGCTGACACTGTGGTCACGTGAGCAGGGGGAGCGGGCTACGCTGTCCACGTCTCTACCCCCTCCCTGCCTGGCTGCAGGAGATGGGCTTCCCACTTTCACTGTATGAATACAACACACAGGGACAGATGGATGGCTGGCTGACTTATTCCTTTATTTCTCCCTCTAATGAATGCGTTTTATTTATCCAAAAATATCACGACAGACAGTGTGTATTTCAAGTGCATATTTATAAAATCTAATAATTTGTGAAAAATAATGTATGTTTTCTGATACATTGTGCACATTCTACTGCCTCAAATTAATACACGGTAGGTCTTTTTTAAAATAGTGCAATGACACTTCATAATTTATATATCTTTATGAAGAGCACGTCTTAGCTAGCAAAAGGGAAAGGACAGGAAGGGGGGGGGGAGAAATAATTACATTTGGGTCAATAGACCTTGCTCAGTTACATACAAGGGGAGATCCATAACCCTGCTCGCACTTTATCTGCTCACAGTTCCTGTAGGCTGGGTGCTGACCAAGCAGCTCGCTCCTTAAACCTCACGCTGGCTTCCCATATACATAATATATCCATCCCATATCCCCCAGACCTGTTTACTCCCCGGTGAAATATGTGGAGACCTCCCGAGGAACACTCTTCATTTGTCCTCTTCACAGCGAGCGAGAGAGACGGAAAGAGAGAGAGAAAGAGGGGGAGAGAGAAAGGGGGGAGCCGGTGGGTGTGTGTGGGTGGGGGGGGGGGGGTACATTAAATGCGGGGAGTGGGGCGTATTTAATTAAGGTTGCGTCTGGCGGGGGT
>JAVQIZ010123263.1:0-29267 GCA_036023535.2 Galaxias brevipinnis | reverse complement strand
CTGCTGTTGGGCGGCGCGGCCCGGAGTACCACTCTAACACATCCGGCCTTGGGTGACGGCGACCCCCCCCCTGGCCCTGGGTGTGTGTGTGTGTGGGGGGGGGGGGCGTTCAGCGCGTGTGAAGGGGAGCGTTGACCCCGTCTACGAGGCGCTGCGCTACGGGACTTCACTGGCTCACAGGAGTCGCTCCAGCTTCGGCAGCATCTCTGAGTCACCCTGTCACGAGGTACACACACACACACACACACACACACACAGCGCTCTTCAAAACAAATCTCTTCCACCGCTGACAGAATACACAAGTCACACGTTTGATCATGCCGACACTGTGGACGAGTGGAGCGCTCTCCTTAACCCTCGCTACCTTCTGTCCGTCATAGGCTGAGACAGCGGAGGAGACGCTGGAGGCCGACCCAATCGCTGAGGAGGAACCCATTACAGGAAGTAAGTCAACATGCTGTTCCAATCCACTCTCATTTAGACAAACTGAGGCTAAGAAGAAGCGACCGCAGCGGGTGATGGTGATGAGTTGGACTGGCTCTCAGACCCTCCAGGACAGTGGGTTACTGGAGCTGGATCTCAGACCCTCCAGGACAGTGGGTTACTGGAGCTGCTGTAGCCACTCTCCAGGAGGCTGGGAGCTAGGGGGCTTTGCCCCGCAGCCACTCAGGACAGTGGCAGTCCCCTCTGTGTAAAATCATCTCTGTCATTACAGACCATTATCACCCTCATCTGTTACACTGGGAGACTGGCTCCATGACAGAACTGGGCTTCTTCAACTGTGTCTGTGTGTGTGTGAGTGTGTGTGTCTGTGTCTGAGTGTTTGTGTGCGTGCGTTTGGGATTGTGAGTGTGTAAGGGTCCTGGCTACGTGCAGGCTTTGCGCAGTGTTTTTGTGTGTGTGTGTGTATACAACGATGACAGGAAGTCACTGTCCTCGCTGTGTGTTTGTGTGTGTGTGTGTGAACAGCTCCCTTCACACACCAGTCCCATGAGACGTGGTAATCTAAGTACTGCGTCTGTTTCCCCCGACCTTGTCTTTGCCCTGTACTGCAAAGCGACAAGACCTCTCTCTCTCCCTCTCTCTTTCTCTCTCTCCCTCGCTCCCTCTTTCTCTCTGTCTCTCCCTCGCTCACTCTTTTTCTCTGTCTCTCTCTCTCTCTCGCTCATCTACCCCTCCCGCTACCTCTGTGTCATACCCTCATCCTTTTGTTCTCACACATGCACTTCAATCTTGTCTTGACTTTAAATACACTCTCACACATGCACACACACACCCACGCGCACATACATACTCACACACATACATACATACTCACACGCATACATACATACATACTCACACACATACATACATACTCACACACATACATACACACATACTCACACACATACATACATACTCACACACATACATACATACTCACGCACATACATACATTCACACACATACATACATACTCACACGCATACATACATACTCACACGCATACATACATACTCACACACATACATACATACTCACACGCATACATACATACTCACAAACAATACAAGCGCTTCCTTTTCACACTCTTGTGCCTCTTTCCCTTCTTCCTCCTGTAGCTCTCACACCCCCTGAAAGTGAGAAGGCTGATTCAGAAGACAGGGTCAGTTTAAAGGTGGGAACTCAGCACTGTTCATCATCCACCCCTCCTCTCCTCTATCCTTTTCATCCCGTCCTCCTCTTCCTTCCTCTGACCTCCATTCATCCCTGCAGCATGGATCACGTTCTCTCTCTTCATCTCGCTCTCGCTCTCTGTAGATGTTATATTTTCTTTCGTCATCATTCCCTGGAAACCCTTTTTCCCCCTCTTTGTCCCTTTCCTCTTTTTCTGCTGTCATTTACATCTTCACTTCTTTCTCTCTCCACCACACTGTCTGCCTTAGTTAGCTATCTCTAATGATGAATGACATTTATTCCATTCGATTGGACGATACCACCTTTACGTTAGTCTGCCTGGTGTCCAGTCCGCTCCATGGACAGCACAGACTCAGTGTCTCCATGGACAGCACAGACTCAGTGTCTCCCTGGCACCGTTCTCTGTGCTGAGTCTCTCATGCTGTTCCTGCTGTCTCTCTCTCTCCTGTGTCCATACCGTGCTCCTGCCAGACTCCCAGGCACATCGAGGTCCACTCCATACACACCTATGTGGCCCTCTACAAGTTCCTGCCTCAGGAAAAAGACGACCTGGAATTACAGTGAGTCCTGTTCCACTACCAGAGGGAGTGAAGTGTGTGTGAGCGTGAGGGAGAGAGATAGAAAGAAATAGAGGCTGTTGGGGAGTGAAATGTGTGTGAGGGTGAGAGATAGCGAGAGAGAGAGAGAGCGAAAGAGAGAGAGAAAAAAATAAAGCGTGAGTTTGGGAAAGAATGGGTCAGTAGTATGTGCATTGGCATGTACAGCAGGATGAAGGCATGTAGTGGATGACGGCGCTTATTTGCATGCATGCATATGTGTTAGAGAACCCAGTAGAACGAGGTGCAGTAATAAGGTGCGACAAGGAGAGCAGGGGAGGTGCACCAAACACACACCATCACACACACTCACACACACTCTCTCACACACCATCTGCCTTCCCACTGGGGGGTTGAGACGTCCCTAGCACGCTGTGGGGGATACAAGCAGCTGGGTAGTAAGTGTGTGTGTGTGTGTGTGTGTGTGTGTGTGTGTGTGTGCGTATGCACATATATATTTCTTTGTGTGTGTGTGTGCGGGTGTGTATTTGTAGCTGCATCATAGTGATAAACTGAATTATGCATGTCTGACACAAAGCCACATCTGAACATAGACTTCTGTAGCTTTCAACAGTCTTTTCTTTTCTTCCCAAGAGTGAGTTCCATCTACTTCCTCACACTTACCATCGATCAAAAAGTCTCTATCCAAGTCGAAAGAGCTTTGAAACATTCTCTTCATGCTCAAGTGAAACTTTCACAAATACAAACGTTGTGGCATGAGGGTTATGTAGCTAGCTCTCTTGCGGTTCATTTGTATGAAATGGCAGGTGTTGTCTCAGGCTGAACACCATGGAAACTGTTTCCACACAGGCCTGGCGACCGAGTACAAGTCACTGACGACTCCAATGAGGACTGGTGGAAGGTGAGGTCCACTTCAGTTCATTGGATTTTGCTTGCTATAAGTATGTACTGAAAAATTTTTTGCTCATCAGTTTTTATCATCTCATCAATATGTTACAGAGGGGGGAATTGCTGTAAAAATCGTACACACATTGTTAAAGGCACAATTGGCAACACAAGGTGTTGGAACAGAACTGTCAACTGCCAAAAACAAACCCTGATGCAAGATGGTGTTATACCATAACAGTCTTTCACGTTCCCTGGAAAAATACATTTCAATTCTGAAGTGGCGCTGAAAGGGTTACATTCTGTTCTTTGTTATGAATAAAGGTATACTTTGACTGTCCATGACTTAGAACGCAGAGCGTTTCAATTGTCTATTGACACACAATAGACAATACAAGCATACAAGGAACCCTTGAACAGGTATGTGTGTATCTTCTGGTGGTCTTAGGAGTGTGGCCACTTCAGATCTTGAACGCGCTGTTCCCTTTCAATATAAGAGCACACACTCTACAACCACAAAGTGACCACATATGAATGGGCTCCTTTAGACTCCTAGTAATGGATTTAAAGGAGACAGGGATAAAGGGGTGCAGGACAGGGTCGGGGCAGACCAATGAATGTTTCATGAGCCTTGGCATCTTAATGGAGGGGAGCATACCTAAACAGAACAGGCAACACTGCTCACCTCAGACCTAACAAGTCGCACACGCACAGCTCTGAAAAAGAACACTCTCTCAGGCACCTTAAAAATAACAAAACTTTCTCAAAACATGTTTGGGGCAAACCTAACACAGTCCAACCAAAGGAAAAGGAAAACGGTGACACACATAACCTTGTGTGGGGACAAAACATGTGGAATGAATTATGCTATAATTATAGGATTCTGGTATTAGCAGTATTGTCTTTGACTTGCCCTCTCAGCTAATTGGTGCTATTGCAAAATGGGAGGTTGAGTGTAGCAAACATAGAAAAAGGTAATTGTTTGCTTTTGTAGTGAATCCACTGTAATTCATGCTCTAGGTTAATAACAGCATTACCCACATGCCCTAAACCCATTTTCTTTGTACCTACAATAACAATGATTTAAGGCTGGATACCGCAGGTACTCATGTCTACCATTGTGTGTGTGTGTGTGTGTGTGTGTGTGTGTGTGTGTGTGTGTGTGTTTGTCTCGCAGGGAAAAAGCAATGACAAGTTGGGTTTCTTCCCAGCTAACTTTGTGCAGCGTGTGCGCCCCGGTGAGCGTGTATGGAAGGTCACCGAGTGTTTCCATGGCAACCGGGAGAAAGGCCAGATGACGGTTAAAGAATCCCAGGTGAACTAGGGACTTAAGTAGACAAACGACACCAAACACGCTTCGCTTATACACAACTGTGCGATCAATATGCTACAACATCTATGTAGTTCAATTCTAAACATACAGTAGGAGCCAACACAGAGAGTCTTCACAAGCTATTCTAGGCTCCCAGTAGACCGACGAAGCCGTTAAGAAAATGTTGTTAATGCCAAGCATTGATGTAGTATTTCTATTTAGCTGGGTCGATAAAGCTAAGCACTGGTCTAGTTTGTATTTAGCTGAATTGATGTAGCAAGGTCAGGTACCTGAGTTCTTCTAAATTGAATCCACTCACAATGTTGTAATGTGGTTTGGATAAAAACCTCCATGAGAAGGCCTAAGTAATGACATGCCGAGGGTAGATATCTCTATGTTTCCTGACCAACTGGGTCCCATGCTCTTTCTTCTCCATCTCTTTCTACTTCACTCCTCCCTGCAGATCTGTGTGGGGAAGAAGGAAGAAAATGAAGGGTTCTTCAAGCTCAGCAGTGGCAAGAAGCGAGGGATGGTTCCCTCCAAGTACCTCCTAGAAATATGAAAGACTGAACGACGGGGAGCACTCCTTTCCTAGACCGTCACTACTACTAAAAAACCTCCAATTTGGAGAGCTCTCAAGAGTGGCCACCGAACACCTTAGCAACCACCCCCTGGAGATGGAGGCAGATCGTCCTTTACCCAACAAACAAAAGTCACCAAACCGTGAATGTTGGTAGCGAGATGGCTAGCACGCTCTTTTCTTCTTCTGCTGCTTTGCTTGCCAGCGTGGAACGTTGTAGTGAAAACGATAGAGACGGTAGATGAGGGAGGGGAGCTTGAGCTACTGCTCCTTTGGCACAGCCTCACTTCAGCCAACTTCACGTAGTCAAACAGCCTGGCGGAAATATGTAGATTACTAGCTAAAGTAGCTAAGGAAGGAAGCAAGCCACGCCTTTGAAGCTTTTCCAGTGGACGCTTTTCCTTCCAACCTCACTAATAACACACAAACGTACATAAAGAGACACGCTAGCTCAAAGCAGGACTGTAGCATTAAGAGGGGCAGGGCAGTGAAAGCCAAGCCATGAGCTTTGTATACCTCATAACCTACACCGGCACTGCAGGCCCCTCTTCTAGCCATGGCATGAGCACCGGGACTGGAGCATTCTGGGATCACGCTGGTTATCAGGCTCAATGGCGGACCTTGAAAATGAACTGGATTTCATACAGAAATAGATGGTTTGGACAGAGACTATAGCAGTTTATTGTAGCAGCTTGTGCGGTCGCGTCTTTTTCCAAGCCCAGGTCAACTGCAGCCCTTCTCCCTGTGGCACTGTGTGTTTAATCCTCTGGGACAAACCAGCAGGTGGCGTGGGAAAAATAAAATTTTATTTAGGTTTTTGTAGCTTTAGCTTGGGCAATGTAACATGTAATTTGGTGATATGTTAAGATGCATGTATCACGCATTCTCATGTCATGAAAGAACTGTCCAAGTGTCTTAGGTGTAAAATAGTTCATTTTGTCTTCATCCTCCACTTCACATTTTAGACAGTGACAACAGATCTTGAATAATACCTGAAAGAGAACATATGAAACACACACACAAACACACACACACACACACACACACAGCGTCTTGTTATCAGTGTGTCATCAACTCCCTAATGTTTCAATTAGCATATGTGCTTGTCACAGAAATAATCTTATGAATGGCTGGGTGTGTCGCTCAGTGGGACTATTTTGCCTGGGCTTCCCATTTCTCTATCCTGTTACACACACGGCTACACACACGCTGTCTCACATTTGATGTGATGTTACTTCAATGCTAGGCAAAATCCCATGCAACTGCAAGATGTCCACATAGAACTATCAGGATCAAATGTTCTGGAGTGGTCTCATGTTTTTGACTTCCTTCACACGTTTCTCAAAATAGCCACGGACTCAGTTATCTTTTTACACAGAGAGAGCCATCTTTTACCAATGCCATGGAAGTCCTGAGCAGGCTGTGATTTAGGAGGTTGAGTTCACTGGCAATAGGCTGCTCACCTAGTGGCGGTCCCTCAGTCTACGTAAATCTTCACAACGAATGTTCCAGGGGCTCCTACAGACTTCACAAATACTTTTAAAATCTGAATGACCTGATGGTACTTGATTTATTGTTTTCTCCTGGTTTTAGAGACACTCACACACTGTCTTAGACTTGGCAATAAGATGATAGGAGTATGGCCTTGTACACTCTGTAAATAGAAACCATTTCAGTGTTTTAGCTCTATGTTCTTGGTTCTCCAGGGTGTCCTTCTGAGCGTTTAAATCACGTTATTACTTCAGTCCAATGTAATTATGTTCACATCGTCAACTTGGAATCAATAGGAAATATCAGAATAAAGCCAATAGAGTACTATGCACCAAAATCTACTTGATAGTTTTTGTATTCAAACAAATTCTCAGTATCTAAATGTGACCTTGTATTCACATTCCACATGTGCATTTACCATAAATATTGGGAGTCTATTTACACTGTGCATTGAAGTGGCCGAATATAGCCCTTAAGTACTGGTATTGGATTTCTTTGATTGAAATCCTAATCCTTACTTTTGGAAACGAAAACAGATTCGTTTTGAAATAATACCTCCATGGTTAGTTCCACAAACATCTTACTACATAATGAGACTTCTTTTCTGCATGACTCACTGGAATGTGATGTTCACTCGCTTCAATAAAGGTATGAATCAATAGGTGTCAGTCGGACCTTTTGTTGATAGAAACTGCATGGGAATTCAAGAATGTGGACTGCAGCTTTGTTGATCTGTAAAAGTGAATTTTCTGTAAGAAAAACCTTTGCTTGTATTTGATTACATTGAATACATTTGTACAGTTAGCCATAGCACCTCTGTCCCATTGAAGCTGAGAATTTGTCATAAAGCAGCATTCCATCTAAACCAGCTCTCTCTGCATTTGATAAAACATTGAATGCTGCATAGTGCAACTAGCACTATGTCTACAAACGTGAAAAACAAACCATAATTCACTCCAATCTAAACTCCACAGCCTCACGTTCAAAATGTTACAACTCATGATGTGGGTATATGGTTAGGACTTGAATGAAAACAGGAATTGAAGAAGAAGAAAAAACGAGTTGTGGTGTGTCACATATGGGCCTCCATAAGAATCATGACAGCCTAAGATGGTTTCTGCCCATCTGAAGAAGCTGCCTGGTCTTAATGATCTCAAATAACGTGATTAGCTCTCAATTAAACTAATTGGCTATGGAAGAGCCGCTGGCAGGCAAAACAGCATGCTGGCAGAAAGAGTGGATGGGTGTGTGTGTGTGTGTGTGTGTGTGTTTGTAAGTGTGCAATAATCAGTGTGGCGACAGTTCTTTAAGTCTCTTAATTGAATGGAGTGTGGAGTCTCTGTGCCTGCAGAGTCACATTTCATTACCATCATTTTGAATGCAAAGCTGCAAATCTAACTTGCAAACTGTTTTTTCTCTGTACTGTGCTTTGTAAGCTGTGACGTGGTTGTGATAGTGTGCAGAAAAGCCACACATATTCATTAAAGTATCACACCGATGGGTTTGATCATTGCAAATAAGCCCTATGCATCTTTAACCCAATCCTGAGCCTCTCTAGCTCTCTCTCTCACTCTCTATAGTCCCAGGGTCTGTGGTGACTACAACACCTTCAGTGGAAATGATCAGAGAGCTGTGTTTAGTCCCCCACCCCTGGAAAATAACGACCCCTCATCACGTCACATTTACTGGTCGACAAATACAAATGACATCCTGCCAAAAATGTTCTTTCTGGGGATTTCCAGAATTGGAACCTGAGGAAAGCACACGCACTCATGTCACACAATTCTGCTGTCAGTGCACCACATATTGTATTCTTGATTAAAGCCAAATATATGCAGCGCACAGGGTCAATGAAAGACAACACCATAGATTTGATCGTGAGACCATGCTGGTGTGGATCCGATCCTGGAGGGAATGAAATGATGCAAACAACCTCTGGTTTGAAGTGAAAATACAATTTTGGTTAAAGTAGTCATTCGAATTGTGCTGTGGGGAGTGTTATTAGCTTAAAGGCAACCTGAAAAAAATAGGTTTCAACCAGAAATCATGAATTTTAATTGGACCAATGTAAAAATATACTTTACATAAATGACACCGTTGTTTCACTTTTTTCCGTGTAGTCTACTGTAAAAGGTCTGCTATGAGCATGTGTACAGCAAGAAGGATCATCTCTAAAGAGCCACAATATGTTTTCATTGCAAAGGAGGTGACTTTTACCATGGCTACACCAGGAAGTCAATCTTCCAGCAAAGTGAAAGGAAACGGTTCCTTTTATAATCCCACGTACACACTTTAATTTAGAAATGCAATGTAACCTCTGACCTCTCAATCTCACATCCCAGTTTGAATTCCGGTAAGGTCTAGAAGGCCATTCTCTGTGTGTGCCTGGTCTTTTTTGAAGCCCTGTCCTTGGGAACAGGTGATTGTTGTGTTTGTTCCTGCCTTTTGATCAGCGTGGACATTAAAAATGGAATGGGTTCACAAGACTGCATGTTTTCTCATGGATTCCTTCTAGCCAACAGACACACAATCAAAGGTACACACACACTGGACTACACAAGAGCACACGCACACGCACACGCACACACACACACACACACACACACACACACAAGCCATACAGCAGGACCCATATAGTGGTATGGACTGACACCGCAGGGGGCAGAGCCACACTTCAAAGGAGAAAGAGGTATACTGTGTGTTCCAAGGTACACTGGGACGAATTGGACGAATTTACCCAGGAAAGCAGACCTAAGGCAGTAATCTGTTTGAAGGAGATTGTATAACTGAATGTATATATTTTTCACAATGGCACTGGGTGGTTTTCAGTGCCACCACTCATGTGGTTATGAACTGATTGGATGTACAGTAGAAGGATCCCATGTGTTAAGAAGTACACAATCCACCTTAGGTTATGTTGCATTCATTGCATTTGACAGCCGCAGAGCACTAATTGTTGTATGCATCTAAAAACAATTGTTGATATTTGTTGTGACTGTTGTCGTTGCACTTAGTGATAAATCCATGCCTCCAGGAAAAATCTGGTATTCTTTCTTCATTCTTCACACTTTAAATTCTTCCCTTTGACCAAACTATATAAAGCCACAAAACCAGAAAGGATTGATATATGAATTTCAGTAAAATTCCTTATTGTGGAGACTAATTATTAATAGAAAATGATAACACCAATGCCATGGCATTGTCAAGCACCTACCACTATGTACTCTGTAGTAACAGCAATGCTACTCAGTCCTGAGAAAGCCTTCTAAAGCCTTCTCGTAGTTTTCTAAGTAGTACGCTACCTTAAAGGTTCCAAATCATTAATTCCCTCCTCGTATATTTTCTTTACATGCATTATTCAGTTTCTTGCTCTATATTCATAACAGATCCAAAGAACATTTCTAGTAAAGATGAGCTCGTCTTTCATCCTTTGCTTGGTCAATGCTGAAACAGCACCACCATGTAACTCTCATATCACAGTTCACTTCTTGACTAATTAAAGCAATGGGATCATGGGTGGTCATACACTTCGGAAATCCAAGATCAGCATATACAAGGAAGCAAGACGTGCAAGGAATATCATATCATCTGTTTGGATAAGGTTCGGCTCTCCACGCACTTTGACACAGAACCGAGCAGGACCTGGCCAACATTTGCATTGGTACACACACACACACACGGCAAACTCCCAAGTGGCAGTCACCTCGTTAGACATGGCGAGGGGCTTACATTTGTTTAATTACTGCAGGGCCTCTGACTAATCTCCAGCGTTGGCAGTGCTGCTCTGCATTAATGACAGGGACAGAGAAGAGGCTCTGGGTGAAGGTCTGGGATAAGTCGAGTGTTTCTCTCTCTTTGTCAAAATAGAATCACCCCTGGCCGTACCGCTGGCTCTACATTGTCATATGTACCCTTGAACCGAACAAAATGTAGTGCCTTTTACACCAGTTGAGTGCATATTTACCAAATCGACAAACCTTTGAGTTCAAAGTGTTTGTTTGTAGGACTGATCTCTGGAAGCTTTGAAGCGGCCCGTTAACACTGCTTGGGCTGCTCTGCCACAGGTGCTTCAACCCCACTCCCACCCGCCACGCTCTGATGACAATGAAAGCCTTCCAAATTTAATGTGCTCTGAAATATTGAAAGCAAAGTTCCAGTCCATTAACTCGCAAAGGAAAGAGTTGGAAATCCATTAGACAGGTTCTCTTTGCTCGCCCTCCACCACTCTTGTCACCACATATTTTCGGATCAGAGGACATACATTTTTCAGCTTCCCTGTTACTGTAGCTTAGCTTCAGCTCCCTACCCTTCCAATCTATGTATATAGCCTGTCCCCTTCAATCTTGTGACTCATAGGATAAGGTAGGATATGTCACTGTATAACCTTTAAATTGAGTAAAACTCTCATAGATCATGGATTAATTAATTTAGTTGGAAGTGCAAAGACTTGGGGGCCTCTGCCACCCTGGTAGAGGGATTAGAGGATAATTGGACCAACCCTCTGGGTACAGTGCTTCGCTTGCCTTGAACTGTTCTTATTTCTCCTCCTGCCAGCCTCCCACTGACAGACACAACTCTATAATAGCATGAAGGTTCACTGAATTGGAGAAGTCCCCAGGAAATATTTAAGAGCTTCAGCAACTTTTGGGGAGATAAGACCGTGATTCGCTTACCCAAACCTGGATGTGATTGTTGAGCATACAAGTCTACTAATCCAGTACAACAGGCATTGGGCTAACACGCTTAGACTAAAGTATGAACCATACAAGCAGGAGACAAGCCTCGGTTTGACACAGAGGTATCAGATTTTTCCGCTATCATTGATGTGCAAAAGAAAACCTGCACAAAGTCTCATAAATAAACATTTTGAACTCGAAGTGAAGTGAAATGAGATGCAGCAATGGACTTCAAGTCAGTCCTGCCAATTCTTTTCTGCGTGGCCTTACCTATAGCAAGAATCTTGATCCGTTTTTGTAGAAAAACAAATAGCTGTTCATTAATAATCAAGATATGCTTGTATGCTGGAAAAAGAAACCCTACCAAATTACCTATAGTGAAGCATGAACTTCAGAAAAATAAAAGTCTTTAAAATAAAACAGATTCTGACGGATTCTAAATAGATGTGAAGAATGAATGTGCACTTCTGGACAGATAACTCGTTCACTGAGATACAGCATAATTTCGGTCTGCTAACTGCAGCTGTGGCCTGTTGAACTATACACAAAGCACTTGAGAACAATACAATGAATAATCCTGTTCATTGAAAGGAGTAGGCACCTGGTTCTTCTGTCTAATTTATGTCTGACGCGATCATAACATTTTTATTTATTCTTTACACTTTGACCTCATCCATAGTCTCTACTTAGGTAACTACTTCAACCGTTCATTATGACACTATTTCTATTGACAATCTGAAGAGAGAAAACAAACACAATTAAAAAGCATAACAAATAGAAATGGTCAATTATCAGGCTGTTTAAAATGTAGGAATGTAAGTAATTGGTTTGATGAAATCTAATGGTGTAACTATTCCACTCTTTCATTCTTGCCTCTTAGTCATTGGTAAACAGTGATAACGTTGTA
Organism: Galaxias brevipinnis; assembly: GCA_036023535.2. Classification (NCBI taxonomy): domain Eukaryota; kingdom Metazoa; phylum Chordata; class Actinopteri; order Galaxiiformes; family Galaxiidae; genus Galaxias; species Galaxias brevipinnis. The sequence goes on along the minus strand of JAVQIZ010123263.1, from coordinate 17,179 downwards.
TGCAGGTTATAAATAACACCAGTATTATTACGAATCAGACAAACCATCACTGTTTACTGGAAAACAGCCCACAGCCATGCAGTCAATGAAACACAGACAAACCATCACTGTTTACTGGCAGTCAATGAAACACAGACAAATCAACTGTTTCCTGAACCTTCACTGTTGATTCCTCTTAGCCTTGGTGGGAACGTCTTCTGTTCACTGAATTCTAACCTGATCTTGTCCTTTGTTCCCTGGACCTCAAGAGTGGTCTCCTTCAACAAATGTGCCTCTCAAAATATTTCAATTTCTGGTCCTATCTTACCCTCCCTTTCAGACAGAGAGACAAAAATAATTAAATTAAGACATGACTATGGCAGAAATAATGCTAGTTTTGAGATAGTACAATACCGCCTGGGATCTGAACCTTGACCCCAATCAAATCATCCCCTATAATCCCTCTGTTGTAGGACCTCTTGTCGAGCTGACACATGGATGACAGTGCTAGTGGTGGCCGTGGAAGGATACACAGAGGAGTGCAAAAGAAGGGCTGTGGGCAAAGGCGACTGGTGGAGACAACGGACAGGGATTCTAGAAGACCCCCCCTACTGATTAACATCCCCATTACCTTTGCATCATTGCTCAATGGTGTTGTATACAGTATAGAAAGGAGACACTGTGCCGTCTTTACTTTTCACTTGCAGATGTACATCAGTTATGGACAAACTGTGCACTGCGGTGAGGGGCCCTTCCATTATACGTTCCTCCTGCCCTTCTTCCCTTCTCACAGTGATTACATAAATAACTCTGTGCTCTCTTGTCCAGCAGCCATGCACTATCGTACAGTTCCTCCTCCAGTGATTGCCTTTAGTTCTCCTTCCACTACCAGCTCCTTCTTGCCTATCCTCAATGCATCTCCACAATCCTATTCTCCATCTTCCTGCCTAATGACTCCTCAGGGACTTGGCTGTACAGGTCACTTCAGTCCACTCTCTCTGTGTCTAATCCTTCAATGTTCCAGTTCGTTACCTAGGCCTCCATCATGAACTGGTCATTGGCTGTGATCTGCATCAAAGGGCTCTGGGCTACTTGCAGGTCCTTGCTGAATGGTTGCTCTCCATAGGGTCCTCTTTGTCCAGTTGTTGCTACCACTGACCGTTAGCTTCTCCTTCCTTAACTCATCCTCTCATCATTCATTCACTCAGCTCTGTGCATACATTTCTCTGTTGGATGTTCAGTTCTGCTTTTCTTGACTCAGACAGCAAAGGAGAATGGAGGGCAAAAAGGTTTACCACCGTTACCTCTGAAAAAAGGCTTCATGAAGAAGGTGACAGAATGACTGAGTCAGGATTGCACTGGGACACAAGTATTCCTCATAACAGGGAATACAAGAGGAAGGAGGGCTCAGAATACTCGCAGCCTACCCAAAGGCTTTCCGCAAATCCTCCCACCAAAAAGATCTAAAAATAAGGTAATATAAATATTTTATCCTGGTCAACGCAAATCCAATTATATAAGCTCTGTTATTTGCTTTTAAAGCTATTAATGGATTTTTTCAGAGGTAGAACTTATTCTGTCACTTTTGAGACACACTAGTGCACATTGGTAACAAGGGAATGTTCATGAGATCACCATAGTTGCAAAGGTTGCAGTTTGCTCTTTGAACACAAATGCCTGGCACATCTTTGTGACATCAACTTAGAAAAATTTCAGCACATGCATAAGTAGACCCACATAAACTTGAATTAATCAGAAAATACAAAACTAACAGACTCCAAGTATTGTTCTCAAGAAATTACACAAAATATCATACTTGAAAGCAAGTGCATTGAATATACAGGTACGACAACTGGCTTTGCAGCAACCAGTCTGCATACAACAACACTAGGTTAGATTGACACAGACCTTTGTAAATAGCAGATGATATCAGATTAATAAGGTTAAACATGTTGAACTCCTCCTTACAGTGAGGTGAGACACTGTGGACACTAACATATTAGTTAAGACCACCTATTATAATGAAGATGCCAACAAGTAAGGGATGAACAGAGAATATACTTGTTATATCTGTTCAGGACACACATCAGTATTTCCCAAAATGGAGATAGAACGAAGTTCAGAAGCAGCACTGTACATTTAAGAGAGTGAACCCCTGCCTTAATATAGACTGTCAACATAATCCACACAACTCATAGCACCAGTTTCTACATAACTGAACACATAGGATACATTTTGGTAACAATATTTAACATAACTCAAAGGATGTTACGAGTTGTGGGTATTGACCAGTCTTGGTAACGTGAAGATGGTCACTTATATTTGTCGGGGAAGGGGATTAGGATAAACAACACTGCTTGATTTAAAGGTGGAACTTCTGTAGAAGGCCTAGCTGGAAAGGGTAATCATCAATTATAGATGTAGCTGTCGATCTAAAACAGTAATACAACCAGGTACATGTCGTTTCCAGTGACAGGCTGGTGGGGGAGAGGACCTGGTCCCTTTCAGATTAAGGTCTAGAATCAAGTAGCAAAAAGGAAGTGGTTCTTAGACATGATTCACTTCCATTAGAGCAACATGTTCTGAATCCTGTCAGGGTGCGTTGTGTGGATAGGATCAGGGGGAGAGTGGAGCACCACAGTCTGCTCTGTGATCCTCCACAGCTATATCTGGAGCTATGATCTGACTGCCAGCCCTCTTTGTTGAAATCCCGATCCGTTACACTGAGCATTAATCTGTCACTTGATCTCCCCAAGAAATGGGAGACAAAAGAGAGATAATTAAATCGCCTCAATCCCGCTCTTGTGCTGGTGAGATATTATCTTTGGCATACACGCTGTTGGAGTCTAACAAGCGGATGGAGAGCTCGGGGAAAGATAGCTAGTCGGAGTAAGGGACAGTGATAGTTAAATGTTTGTGGGGGGGGGGGGTGAGACTCATTGCCAAGAGGTAGGTGACGTAAACACTGTCCACGGCTCGGCCTCTGTCTGGGGAGGCACGTCACCAAAGATGTAAGGTGACAGTCTCCACGGCGACTGACCTCTGTTAACTACTAGAAGTAACCTTCAGTAAGGGTCCCATCCACCTCCACCAAAAACAGCAGGATCTGTTCAAGACCATCTCTAGATTGTGTGTTTCAGAGGTCCCCATATTGCCTCACGTGAACAAAATGTTCTTCTTTGTACCCGCATCCCACAACCAACCCTGCTTTCCCCTTCAAACCAAATCTAATCCCATTTAGTGACAGACTTAAGGATACATTGGTGCTTCCTAGTAACTAAGAAAGAACATTAAGTCAGATGAGAAATGAGCTTATTGAACAATACCTGCATAACATTATTCCCGTGACATCCCTTAAATAATAATCTTCCTACTCCACGCTAATATTCTACAGTCCATCTGGTTATGACTATGCAGTGCTTTAGGAACAATGACAAAAAGCTTGGTACTATATTTAGGTTTCAATATACTAGAAGACAGTGTGAGGGATACTGTGGGTGTCCATCCGAGCGCCTTAAAAAATCTATTGTGGAGTCATGTTCAATCTGGCTATGTTGGCTTTCAAGTCTTATGACTCTAATGGTGTGTGTAGAGTGCTGCATACATTATAATATCCTCCTCATAGGGATAAAAAAGAACTCCCAGGCGCATGCTGTAAGCTTTGTGGGTGGAAAGAGTTCTTACTTGGTAGTTCAGCTTTTTAAAGACCATCTATATATTGCTGCAGGGGTAGAAATAATTGATAAATCAGCATAAAATCAAGTCATACACGGGTGGCTGATGTTGTACATACGCTCTCTGAATACCACGAGAAACTGAATCCCTGCGACATCCCACTGCCCCTCCCGCTTGGTGGCCCCTCACATCATCAAATACTTCAGTCACACCTTCTCGGGGGACAGCAGAAAAAAAGCCACCCTTCAAGACTCAGACAAGAAGGGGAATATGACCGGATGGCTTTTCAGGGGCTCAAGGTCTAATTTAGCAGACAGCAGCGCCAGGCAGGCAGGGCGAAGACCCCAACCTCTGGCATTACCAGTCTGCAAAGTGCTACAATTCATACGTCCGTGGCTTTATCACCTGCACTCAAGATGGATGACGACGGAAGACAACATCAAGTGAAATGACATTCACATGGAAGCTGCTGACAGGCTGGGAACATCCAGTACGCTGTCTACATCTCAGCTACAGTGGAGCCTGGAGGTGTAGGACGGCCTGCCTGATGTCCTTAAAACAGACAAGACACAAAGGATAGCACACAGCTGTCTAGAATCTCATCCATTTAAAACAAATAAACTGGTGGAATGTAGAATTAGGTCAAAATAGCTATGGTTCTACACCAGAGCTATAATTTGGTTCTTTATGTTGTCCCACACCCATAATTGCTTTGGGTGTTTCTTGGAGAGACCAGGTTAAATCAATTGTTCTAGTTGAAAAGTCAGACATCTCTTTCTGAACGATCTGTGCTTCTGGGGCTTGGGTTAAACATGCAGACCATGATAGGAATGGCCATGGGCAGCTACCAGGTCAAGTGATTGCTCATCCAGCTGAGTGGATTGGTTGGTTAGTCACGGATGAGAAGTATCACATAAACATGAGTACATACAGTAACACACATGCCAACTATTTCAAAATCCCACAAGCAGGTTTACATGTTAAACACGTTAAGCACATTTAGTCTCCGGTAGGAATGATTTCCACCACGAGCTCAAAGTCATTATGCATATATAGTGACTTTGAACACACATATGTTTACAGTGTGTAGTTTACAATGCCATGCTCGACCATGATGCTTCAACTTCCTGAAATCTCATTAAAGGGTCCTCCACTGACACTGTCCATTTGCCTTAGAACCCATTGGTCAATACGAGCAGAAGAAAAGGCTCTGGTATTTCACAGAATTTGTCCAAATGAATTGTAAGGCAATACAATGGAAGGTACTAGCCCACAGGTCTGTCGTAATAGTACAACTTACATCAGATATAACAGGTCCATTTGTTTATTAAGGAACGATTGCAACAGAAAGATAAATGTTGCCAATAGCAAGATTTGTACCAACGCTACAAGAAGTATTGATCAATATGCTCTGCTTAAGCCTGCTATAAGGGAATTACTTTGCGTCCACAGCCAGCACGCCAACATGTCATTCTGTCAGTTTGCAAAGGTTGGCCAGTATTCAACGGCCACTTCGGGTTGTAATTAGAGAAAGCTTGCCTATCTCAAGAGGCACAGTTTAAAACGTAACATCAATCAACAATCTGCTATTCACCTAAATGTGTGGGACCATAGGCTGCCTGTAATTAACTTGCGTATCAAGACAAGTTTTATTACACACGCAGATTATATGGCTAAACATAGTAAAAGTAACTACTATGTCATCCCTGTACCACAGCCTAATAGTTTTAATGTGATTAAAAGGATGACATAAATATGTATAACCAACTCCTTGAGAGCGACTGGGTCAAACCTAATGCAAGTCTTTATTGCGAACAAATGCAAGCCTAAAAACCATCAGTAATTATGTTAAGAGAACCATGGAATGTTAAATAGAACTTTCTTACGAAATGGAAGACTACCAGTAGATGTGGTTCAATAGAGAATTTTCTCAACGTCAGAGGATGCACTCTTGTGGCCTAAAGAGGTAGTGTGATTATTACCATAGCAAGGAAAACTAAATGGAGGAATTGAGGTAAAAAAGATCAATGCATCAATTAATAAAAGGTCAATATGCATGCAAGAACAACAATAACAGTGTAGAAGGAAACACTTGATTTAAGTAAGACCAACTGGGTTCACACTGGTGAAAAACTTACTACAACAAATGCTTAGTGTGCAAATTTATTAACATCTGAAAAATGGGGAGGGAGTGTCAGAGAAATAAATTATTTCTTTTCAGTCTCCTCCTCCGTTGAAATGGTCTTCAGGATCTCTTCTTTTCTGGCCAGAAGACGCTCTTCTCTGCGCTTGCGGGCCTCTTTGGTCTTTGAGCGACGGGCCTCAGCCTGGTCACTAGAAGACAGAGAAAGAGAGAAACAAAGAGAAAGGTCAGACAGAGACCATTGTACAAGCCAGGGCTCATGGGTGTCTCAATAGGTTCTTTCCTTACTGCCATTTACTTCCTACGTGACAGCATTAGCAGAACGTATTCTTAAAAAGGTACAATCAAGTATTAGGAGGATGACAAAACATGGGTCAAAATAACCTACTAAGAAATCCAATCTAACCCTATTAAAACACTTAACAGACTTGTCAAATCTTTAAAAGTTAAGGCCTAGCCTAATAATCATAGTGGGCTCTATGAAGAGACATCTAAAGGTAAAAATTTGTAAGCATTTTGTTGCAAAGCACTTCACTTTATTTTTTTAAGAATGTAGCTTGATTAAACAAAGACCCTTATACCCTACTTGCTATAAGAATTTTCTTAGAACAAATTTAAGAAACACTTCTTGTTTGTCATAGCAGATCACCCAAACTATTTTAAGTGGCTCAGTTCTAGCTCATCAGAAAAGTGACAACTTACGATAGTAGCTTCTTGCGAGCCTTGTCTGCCTTGAGTTTGTGAATGTGCTCCATGAGGATGCGCTTGTTCTTGAAGACATTACCCTTTGCCCTTAAATAAAGACTGTGGTACCTGTGATAGAGGGGGAATGGATTCAATACTCGCCACCGAAGGAAGGCTGGTTGTTTTAATGAAGCAAAGAGTGATTGTGTGCTAGGAGACATGAGTCAGTGGAACCAAACGTACATGTGCCTGTCAATCTTCTTGGCCTCCCTGTAGCGACGCAGCAGACGGCGCAGGATTCTCATGCGCCGCATCCATGTCACCTTCTCAGGCATACGGGCATTGGCTGTCCCCTTTCTCTTACCTTCAAATTTGAAATATTGGTCAATCTCAGTGTAAGAAAACATCCCATAGCAATTGATTGCACAGAGGGCAAACCAACTGAAGCTTTCTAAATGCAGATATTAGATAGCTCTTGTAAGGTGTTACCGATGCCCATGTGGCGTCCCTTGCGGCGGGCCAGTGTGTTTTTGCGACAGCGGGCGCGGGAGTGCACCGTCACTGGCTTCCTGATGATCAGACCATCCTTTACCAGTTTGCGGATCTGCTGGCCTGAAGGGGTACACGGTCAAGACAATGGTTCGATTTTCAAATTCTAAACCATCAATGTAGAATAGCATAACCTAGAACATAAACAACTACTGAAAGTAGAAATGCCTGCAATATTATTTTGTGTCACAAAGAGGGTCAACCCCTGCATCAATATAGGTAAAACCTGGAAGACGGCTTACGGGAGTTAGCGTTGGCAATCTCATTTGTCTCATTGGGATCCAGCCATACCTTCTTCTTGCCACAGCGCAAGACGCTGGAAGCCAAGCGCTTCTGAAGGATGAGCATGCTTTGTACAATATAGAGAGAATATTCAGTTAGTCATTGAGTCCTAGGGAGAGATAATAAATCAACCTCAGCTTTGGTCAAGACCAAGCATGGGTTCAAGAAGTGCACTTTGTGACCTGGATAGTGTTCGTGAATAACACTCAGCTTTAGACATTAGACTAGATATTCACAGACTGGATTGATTGTAATTTTTTTAATAAATCTCTGTGATAGAGGAACTGAATAATGTAAATACATCTTTAAACGTCTAGAAGCACTAAGACATGATTGTGCGCATTGTGATGACAACTTATTCACCAAGATTTACGCTTTCCACCGGACAACGCTGGGGCTGCAAATGTCAACATGATTTTGTCAAGGGTACATGTTCAGTGGATTTGAACATTAACCTAGTTATTCAATCATTATAGCTTACATTCTATGTTGACAGGTATCGCTATTCATAGCATGCTGTTACATCATCAATCATGTTCTTTAGTAACAAGGTTTTCGCGCGCACTCAAATCACCGGCTAACGACGTCAATTGAGCGTTATTGCAGATAGATTGGGTTGTCAAATTCAGACGCAGTGTATGGCCTTTCAACCAGGCATGTCTGCACATGTTGCTCCTATATCCAATCGTATCGTATCATACGAGCTACTGTAGCTACTGTGGGGATGACCACAGGCCTAGTGGTGGGCCTAAAACTGAACTCCCAATTCGGTGGCTTGCATTAGTTGTCATTTATTTATTCCCATGGTGAATAAATCCTATGTCTTTGCAAGTAAGTTAATAAGCGTAAACTACTTTTCAAATGTTTGGTTAGGCACGACCAAATAAAAACATCAAGCCCTTACCTCATGGCTGCGGGAAGTACGACCGTAGAAACTGATCATGCGCAAGCGACGATACCAATATATGAGAGGAAATTTGTATTATTATTATAAAAGTATTACACTTTATTCTTAAGTTACCCGTATACTATGAATATTTGGAAATTTTTAAACATTCACGTCATTACATTTATTTTAATCTCAGTTTAATGGCGTAATCACTTAACTTAACACCGAACGTACTCTTATTGAATGGTATGTTCCATCTATTTAGCGTCTACGGGTGCATTTTAAGCATGATCTAATTTCCTCTAGAGTGCGCTGTTTACGTTACATTTGGTCAATGGTTCTGTTATCTTGCAGGTGTTGAGCGCGTTTGTGTGCCTGTCTACAACTTTCCTGCACATTGGCAATGCTCACATTAAATTATATAATATAATTTTCACCAATTACTACGACACACAGTTACTTAAAAGGAACATACATACTTTATAGCATTATCAAGATCAGGTATCAAAAGACCAAATAAAACCTCTTGCTCATGGACCAAGTGGAACAGAACACATCGCATTTAGAGTATAGAATATAGTTCTATTAATTAGGTCCGAACAATTCAGCTTTGATTTTGCAGTTTAGAAAGGAGTTTCGTTGGTTAAATGTTGCAGAATGTAGTGTTTAACAACCTAGACAGTTTATTGTTAGCACCGTCTTGTGGCCAAATAAGTAAATGGCACGCATCACGCTGTGTGTCTTGTTTGGCTCGTGTTGTGTCAGTCTGTTTAGCGCATGGTGCAGAAGGCACTGTCATATTATGTGGAGCTGCTGATGAGCCAGTTAGCTAGCTTTAGGGCAAGAAGAAACCGGTAATTTCGATAAGGGGTGCATGATTGAGTATGTTTCAATGAGAGGTCGTATTCGAGGTAAGCAGTTTGCAAAAGGTCTCGTTATTTAAATATGTATCTGACAGCTGACCAAGCTACTAAGCCTCCAACGTTAGCTACAATGGCACATATAAGATAGTTTAGCTACCATGCTATTCTAGCTAGTAGCTAACTACGATGTTGTTCATTGTAACATCATTACTTCTGCCAGCAAACGTTACTCTACTATTGTTACGTTTATCAAATTTGTAATTGTGTGATATATGCAGATGGCTACAAAGCGAACGTTAAGCTTTCTGTTCTGTGGTACAAACTATCTTGGTTCCTCAATCTCTAGGCTAGCTAGTCGTTACAAAGCCGGTTTCTGATGAAAGAATCGGCCGGTCGAAAATAGATGTACATCTGAAGTATGACCCACGCAGGACTGCTTACTCCTAGCTCTAGCTGATGCACAAAAATTCTTTCTGCTACATGCATCGCTCTTGTGTCATCGACGAGGAGTGCCATTCAGCTGGAGTCGTTCGGTATATTAATAAACACCTTTAAATGTTTGAAATTAGAAATGGGAAATAAGTGATCAGCCTATTTAGGCAAAAAACAAATGTAAAGCACGATTGACAGCTTAAGGTTTCTACAAAACCTTTGTTTCATTGTTGTCTGATGACATCACTAGACGTCGATCAACCCCCCATCTGTCACTCGTACGTTTGATTTAACATTCAGACAGCTTCGAGCTTGATCAACAGATTAACCTATCCGAGCACAGGCAACATTTTGATCGTTTGTAGTCGGCACTCAAACCAACCATCCAGCCAAGGCAAGGGTTCTCCGCTACGTCCTTCCTAATCAACAGCAAACTATGAAGAAACCACTGCACATTGTTGTAGTTGCGGATGGGGTTATCAAATCAGTTGTGCAGCGGTCACGCATTAGTTTCCTTCATAGCCAACCCAGTTATAATGTGCTGCACTATGTAAATTACTTGCTGCTCGTTGCTAAGCCAATTCTAGGACTCTGCATAAGTTTCAGCCACTGTGTCGATCCTTTCTTTTAGTCTTTGCTGGATTTGGTAGTATAGTAACGTTATAAGTATATGGCAAAAGACTGCCTAGTGCCTAGTCATGATATGGGCTACTGGCTGCTATGAATACTGTGAGGTATGGTACATCTCTAACCTGAACAGTTAAACATTGTCCATAAGGCTTAACTCTTAATTCTCTTGCATTTTTTTCATACTCAAGGGAATTCCTCTCAGATTAACTACAATTAATGACAAGGGACCAAAGGGAAAGTAAGCTTATGTGCACATTAAAATGGGGCTTCTGCCATTCAAGCACCTTAAATTTCCGTGCACATTTTGCGCTGCTTGTATACAATGTTATGGCTGTGCTACACTTACCACCCCCAACCAAAGTCACCCCATTTCCGCTGTGATGTCGGTCAGTGACCCTTCTGAAACTAATTCCAGTCACACTTCCCTCATCAATGTGCTGGTCACCTACGAGCACATAGCTCCCCAATGGGACAATGCAGCAAAGCTCTTGGACAGCAGCAATTTGGCATCCGCATGTGTTTGGCATCTCCCTTAGACTCTCTACTCATTGGACTGGACAGGAGATTAGTACCCCCTCCTTTAGACGCGCTAACATACCATAGAGTACTGTCCTACCGACACACACTCAGTTTGGGAGTATTCATTCATAAACAGCTTTTCTCAGCATATGACCTAGTTTCAAACTAATGAGAGGCACAAGCAGCAGTGTTTTCTGAGTAATTGCATTAAAACGACTTTGCTTTCCCAAGCCCTTTGTTGGACTCTTAGGATTGAAGGTTTGTACAGTGTGCTTAGTTTTCACTGCGGGTATTAATTACGCTGTAGTAGGTTTGTGGATATAGTCCTCTGCTGTATATTTGATTTATAGCTGTTACACAAATTCATGGATGGGGGGCTATTAGTGCCATGGAACGCCTTTTGTGGTTGACAGTGAATGAACTGTATTTGAACCACCATTATGCAGACCTGAAGTTTAAAGTGAGCTGCTTTGAGAAAAAAAAAAGCTTTAGGGTTACTTGAATTTTTAGACGATTGTTAATCTATGGTGCACTGAAGAGTATTGGACTATAGGAGCTTAGGAGCGAATGCACAACGGAAGCTTACATTTAACTGTGACTCTTTATTAGATGTTCAATATTGGCAGTCTTTTGATCTGTGTTGTGTTTTAAGTTGTGTGAACAATGCATAGCAGTAGCATAATACAATCTTATGTTCACCAGTGGTCCAGGGAGGGAAGCTTGTCGCGCGCTGCGAGGCCAGCTCAAACCCCCGCTCTGTCGGCTATGATGACTCAGGCCAGAAGTCCTGACTCGGGGCTTTTAGCTGCTGCCGCATCCTATGTCAACTCAAGGTTGGCTGCTAGGCCTCGGCCAATACCAGCCGACTGAAAAGGGAGAAAAGTAGGGGACTTTATCTCAGGGTTACATGGTAGCATTGTGATTTAGGATACATTACCATCCATCCAGTCTGGTGCCATTGTATGGCTATTTACTGTTTAACTCTAAGGGAATGTTTATACTATGAAACCTATTTCTCAAGCCAGAGTGTACCAAGCAAATCATTTAATCTGTTATATTTTCTGTTCAATACTGTTGATGTTTGGGTAGACTGCTCTCATTCCTCACCTCCAGAAAGCTTTCAGGACTGTTCAATCCAAGTACCATAATACTAGCTTTCATGATTGCATTAATTTATTTAATTTAATAGCTGAACTTTGTTGGCCATTCAAAGCCTACTTGGAAATGTCATTTTCTTTGCTCAGGCCTAATGTTCTAACTAAAGCTTTGTAAAAGCAGCTTTCAGCAAATTTGGAGCATGAAAGCAGAAAATGCCTGCACCTGTCAATGAAATAATTATAGTGCATTTCACGTTACACCTCAATTTAGTTTTTGATTCTCAGGTGGCAAGTGCAGCCGTTAGATATTTCCGGGGAGCACAAATAGATTTGTAGGTGCAATAAATCCCTCTAAATTGGCAGCCCTGTAGAGCCGTGCACTACATGAATGCTTTTCTTTCCAAAGCCCTAGAGATTCTAGAGTGCCATGTGTTTGAATCCCTGGCTTTGTCCTGTCATTTAGCCATCCAAGGTCACAAGACAAGCCAGGTTTTCTCATCATACCCATTGTTTATAGCACTCCAACCACCCCCCTCTACCCTATATTCCCTTCTGGTGAACCTTAAAAGAAGCTTGCTAGTGGTAACCTCAAGCCTTAAAAACAATAATGGCCATAACAACAGCTGCTCTGTCTGTGTGTGTCAGAGCCACTCTATGTGCAGGCAGGGACTAGGAGTCCAGTGACCTTGGCCTCGGCCTACAACCTGACACCAGTGGAATAAGCCTCTGTCAGTCACCCACTGGGTCAGCCAATCCTCTCTGGCAGCGCAGGGCCCGGTCTAAATAGCTCCCTGGCCCACGTGTGGGTAGCTCCGCCCCCTCATGAGCTGTCAAAGAGAGCCTCTCTGTTGTCCGAGCTGCTGCTGCTGATTCTATGACTGGTAAGCATGCTCTGTTTTCATCCAGTCTGGCACAGCACAAGACTGACTATACATGACTCTAGGAACGGCTTTTTCTTGAGGTAGCCTGACATACCTGTCTACTGCATTGTTGTGTTAATACTGGGCTAAGCTGCTTGCTGTCATGTAGTGTCTGTCTACTAAATGGCTGAAAGAATGTAACCCTAAGTAATAGAGTGTAATCACGCCCCTATCTGATCACGCCATACCAGTGGACCTGCTGAGCTGCCTGATCTATGCTTTCTTCAAACTCTTATCTCATCAGCATGGTTCAAATCACTAGGCCTAGAAGCATGACCAAAAACACACTATTGCTGCTTTAGGAGAGGAATTAGCAGCTAGAGGCACGGTACAGCCCTGAGGAGACTGCTGCTTGAAGCCTGGCTTGGATCAGGCTGAGTAGTCAGAAGCAGCATTCAGCCTGGTTTTTGTTGCCCCTGACTTTCTAGTTCAACTTAGAATGACAGTGAGCACTTGCAGTCAGTGAGTCTTGTTTGAAAGGCTCATCTGTTTAGAGACCCAGTGTTTATCACTGGCCTGCTCTAATCAAAGTCTCCTCTGAATTTCAAAGTCCAAATGAACATGGTCTAATCTTAAAGGGATTTTGGAGTGATGCCACATGCGTCGACAAGCAGCAGACCGTGATCCCCGTCCTGTCTTCTGGCCCTGCTGCAGGTTGCTAGCCGCCGCTGTGTGATCTAGAGGTCTGCTGGAGATGGACGTGTCCGTGTCCCTGGGGCCGGACAGCCTGCTGCAGGTCAACAACGGGGGAGAGCAGGGGAGCTGCCACTGGAAACCGCCCTGCGATGACTCGGTGAGTTCCCCAGGGAGCTTGTGTCTATGCACAGGGCTGTGCTGTTGTTCCGTGACATCTGTGAGTCGCACAGGGACTAAGGGCCGTGCTATTGTACACGCTCATTCATCTCAGTGCTGAGCGCCGCCAAGGTTTGCCTGCTGATGTTGTCTTTTGTTCTGTGATTCATGTGCTTTTAGTTATCCTAATTTCTCCTCAGGGTAACACAGTGTACCGAGTGGAATTGGAAAACGGCAGCATGCATATATATTTTACATAGCATTCAGTCCGCTGTTGTTTGTGAGCTAATGGTGCCTGTGTGGACGTGTTCCCCCAGGAGCGTAGTTCCAGCCCGTCAGTGCTGCGCTCTGTAGCCAGCACGTGGAAGGAGGGCCTGCTGACCAGGAAGAGGCCCTTTGTGGGCCGCTGCTGCCACTCCTGCACCCCGCAGAGCAAGGTGAGCTCTGCCCCGGCCACACCGCTGGACAGATCCACACCACCGCGTGCACACAAAGGCCTGCTGTGGCCCACCCTTTGAATCATTTGACAGTGTAATGTCTTTGATCCCACCAAGCAATTGCCTGGGGGCATAATGACATTTGAAGCTAACTTTAATTCAACAAGCCATAATGCATAAAAGGCTTTTGACTGTGAAGGTTCAGTGCCCTCAAGGTGTTTTATCAGCTTTATTTTGCCCTTCGAATAAAAAAACAACTGACCCTTTGCAAGTAGTGCACTTATTTGCTTACTTATGTTCAGTTTGTTTGCACTGTCTCCTTGCCAAAAGAGCAGCACCAATTCCTCCCCTGTAATTATTGGTAGGTAATGTAGGAGAGTACATAACAAGGGATGGTTCCTTTTCATCAGTATAGAATATATCCTGTGACCCAATGGGAGAGCATGACACCATGTATCTAAACAAGCTGTTCATTGCCTCAGAAAGTAGAACGATCTCACAACATCACAGATCCACTGTCATACTGGAGGGGTCCTTTTCGGCCAGGAATAATCCTCTGCCCTGTTATTATGCAAAACCTAATTCGGATGAATCTTGTCCCACAAAACATTTTCTTAACACAACCCCCTTCTGTTCAATAGGCTTACTTTAGTGCTTTCTCCTGTTTGGCAAGCTCTTCAGATTGCATGTTGGCATGGAGGTCGTGACTGATTTTCTTTTTGAAATTTGTAGGAATTCAATACATTTGTCAGCTCTAGTCTTAGGAGGATTCTTGCCCAGTACTACTATCCACTTCATTGTGTGTTTGGTCCTCATCTTTGCAGGTACATGTTTGGCCCAATAGATGAGATGGACATGTTCATGATCTTGCCTAGTATTGTTTTTGAGACCTTCACCTGATTTATGGCGCTCAACCAGATGATGTCAGTTTTCTATTGTCTGATCTACCCCAATTGGATAGTGAAGGCTGGAGTGTGTCCTGTGTCATGTCCTGTCTCTAATCAAATCAAATCCAAAATTCATTAAGAGGCAATCTAAACATTTCTAACAGTGCCAGTAATTGTGATGCATGCTTTAATGATTTATCAGCTCCAGTGAAAAGTGACATTGTTCTTATGTTTTCAGTGGGATTACATTCCCCATCAAATGTGTTCCTCTCACATCTCTACCAAGTAACCAATATGTTTTGAGGACTGTGTTGGTTTTGTTTTACTGTGTGTTTGGCACATTACTTGATATTGTGTTTCTCTTTTAGGAGAGACTTTTCAACTCCAGTATTCCCTCTTTGGGACTACGCAATGTGATTTACATCAATGAGACCCACACCAGGTACCCACTCTGTCCCGGAAGTGTCTGACCTCTGACTAAAGTACACCCAGTAGAACCAGAGGTAGCCTGTCCAACCAATAAACATGGCTCTGAGCCTGGCCTGTTGAAGGTCCAAGGACCTTGCATACTATAGATGCAGAGATCTGTTGAACCTGAAAGAAAGTCCAGCAGCTTTTTGATGGTTGCCCCTCTGACCCACAGGGCGTGTCTATGATGGGAGCACCCACGTGTTCTCTGTCTTTACCTCAGACACCGGGGGCTCATTGAGTATGGTTTCTCAATGGAAACCGAGAGGGATGCATAATTGAAAGTGTTTGTCAGGAGCCACCAGTCACCCATATCCAGTGACTGACCTCGACTTTAGCTACCTTACTGCCCTCTGGGAAGCATCAACACGCGCACTGCATCTTATGTAAGAGACATCTCAACGGCTCCAAGTAAGAGCGAGCTATTAAAAGATAATGTGTTGCCTTTCAAAATGAACATCCAAAGATGGAAGGTAGCACTCACTAATTTAGGACAAAAGGACAGGGACAGTGCCTCAGTTCCACCAATTTATTTGGCCATCAAACAAAACGTAACATTTGCTTCTTGGACCAAGTTGTGATCCATCGTCTGTGCCTCTGCCTCGTTGGGAAGCTCTGTGTTATTACTATAGACCCGGCATGTGTTTGTGTCCTGTGCGGTCTGCAGGCACCGCGGCTGGCTGGCCCGCCGTCTGAGCTACGTGCTGTTTGTCCTGGAGAGAGACATCAAGAAGGACATGTTCACCCGGAACGTGGTGGACAATGTGCTCAACAACAGCCGGTAGGGCCACTGCCCCAGGGCTGGGGAGGGAGGGAGGGAGGGAGGGAGGGAGGGTCCAGAGCGTGGACTGAACTCCGTGTCCCCTTTCTTGTTGGTCCCAGGGTGGAGAGTGCCATCCTGGAGGTGGCCACCGACTGTGAGCCTGCTGCCACGGAGCCGGGCCAGGAGCAGAAGGCCGCCAGTAAGGTGAGGCGGAAAGCCCGAGGGTTCCTCCAGGAGATGGTGGCCAACATCTCCCCAGCCTTCATCAGGTATGCCCCACAGCACCGCCATCAGGGCCCACACTGGGTCACCTAACGCCACAATGGGACATATGGTTATTTTAGGGGGATACAAGCCTGCATGCAAACAGGCATTGCCATGCAACAAAATGGCACCTGTGTTTTAAAAATGTATATCTCATATAACCAGGATCACAGACTATTATGTTCATGTGCAGTGTGCTAGTAATGTGGTAGTGAGTTGTGGGTGTGGGCTTCAGTCAGCTCAGGGAGTCATTCACTGGGAGTGACTTTCTACTTTGGTGCTGACGTTCCCAGGATCACCGGCTGGGCGCTCCTCAAGCTGTTCAACGGCTTCTTCTGGAGCATCCAGATCCACAAAGGCCAGCTGGAGATGGTGAAGAAGGCGGCTGCAGAGGTGAGCCTTGGCCACAGTCCCGTACATCACATCACCCTCTCTCTGTGGCTGGCTGGCTGGCTGGCTGGCCCGGGACAGAGCCAGTGAACTGACAACCCACTGTAACATCCCACCTGACATTAAGTCCCATGAGGGTTGACAATAACAGAATCTTACTAACGGCATTTATTCACAGTCTGTTTTTTATTGGTATTTCTGTTGTTCAGAGGGTAGCCCCCTCCCCTCCTGTAAGTGTGACTGTGTGGTGGTGACTGTGTGGGGTGACTGTGTGGTGGTGACTGTGTGGTGGTGACTGTGTGGTGACTGTGTGGTGACTGTGTGGTGGTGACTGTGTGGTGACTGTGTGGGGTGAATGTGTGGTGACTGTGTGTTGACTGTGTGGTGGTGACTGTGTGGTGACGACTGTGTGGGGTGACTGTGTGGTGACTGTGTGGTGGTGACTGTGGTGACTGTGTGGGGTGACTGTGTGGTGACTGTGTGGTGGTGACTGTGTGGTGGTGACTGTGTGGTGAC
>JAVQIZ010123240.1:0-18955 GCA_036023535.2 Galaxias brevipinnis | reverse complement strand
TTCTCGTGCATCCCGGGGGAGGTTGGGAACATTGATTCCGAGTGGACCATGTTCAAAACCTCCATTGTGGAAGCGGCTGCTAGGAGTTGTGGTCAGAAGGTCGTCGGTGCCTGTCGTGGTGGCAACCAAAGAACCCGCTGGTGAACACCAGCGGTGAAGGAAGCCGTCAGACTGAAGAAGGGGGCCTTTCGGGCTTGGTTGGCCCAGGGTTCTCCTGAAGCAGCAGATGGGTACTGGGTGGCTTGAAGGGCTGCAGCTTCCGTAGTCAAAGAAGCAAAAACCCTTGTGTGGGAAGTTCTGGCAAACCGTTTGACGTCTCAGAAAGTGAAAGCAGGGATTGGTCCAGGCTCTGTTGAGCAGGGGAGGAGAACTGTTGACCCGGACTGGGGATATCGTCGGGCGGTGGAAGGAGCACTTTGAGGAACTTCTTAACCCCGCCAACACGTCCTCTGTGGAAGAGGCAGAGTTCAAAGACTCGGGGGAATTCTCAGCCATATCCCTGGCAAAAAATCTTGACATACACAGCCTCCGTCAGTCTTGAATTCTAAATGCTAATTACAATACAATACATTCTTGATTTGTCAATGTTGTGTATTTTTACACAAGATATTTGTACAACAAAGTAAGCAAAGGCAAACACTACTCATACTATGTTAATCTATTATTCACTCCCTTTCCCACTTGAGAAGGAGCTTCTGCTCCATTTGCCTTTGGTTTGGTGTATACTGTATATTGGTCAAATATAATGCCACTTGGCTCATGGTATCAGATTATCACCCACTAGCCCTTTTTTGCATTACATGTTGGTGTTAAAATAAGGTTAAATGTGAATTTATAACAAACAATTCCTGATGAGAATTGGTTATGCCTGGAAAACCTTTGTCTTATTGTTCTTTCTTCTGTACCTTTCAGATATTTCGTGCAAATGAAAACTGCTTTTTGGAAAGTAAGCAATTCTAATAACTGCCAGGCCCATAGGCATTCTGTCTCTGCTCTGTCCAATAGACTCACTGATTCACTTTGTGTCTCAGTGTGTATGCGGGTCAAATTGACCTTGACATTAAAATGTGTGGGGTATTTTAGCTTGTGTGCTCCCGCAAAAGGTTCTCATGTTCTTCACAGAAAATAGGGAGTTTCAGGTTGAACAATTAAGTTAAGTATTCAAATAAAAAAGTGTATAAGATATAGAAGTAGCCCAAGGGTAACATTTGACAAATTAAGTTGTGAGCCAAGTTACCTACCTCTGCAGAACGTTCATCAAGGGATCTATCGAATAGGCAATGTAACAGATTGGGCTCCCTTCAATACTGCTGGAGTTGACATAAATATTATGTTTTTGTCGGAAGTAGTTTTGATCATTCAGAATTAACACTCGGCTTTACAACAAATAGCCTAAGTGTTAATATAAAGGCTGTAAAGCTCTTGCCAATTCAAAGTTAGCATCCCAAAAAAAATCCTTTACTTTAACAGTTAATAATAAAAAAAAATTACAGTCTAAAGGCCTACTCTCAAATGTGCTTTCCGCTGTGGTTGTGTGACAGGTAGTATATATGTGTATTAGTGCTAGTTATTGTTATATATGTCACTGTAGAATAGGTAGCTAGAAATGCATATATAGATAGATTACATGGATCACTGTCGGTGTGGGTTGATTATTCGCTGATCTGTTGGTAATGCCTTGGGATTCCAGTAGGGGGATCGCGCTCCTGTCCCTCACTTAATATAGACGAGTGAAGACGAGAGCTGCGTGTGTGTGTCTTTTCATCTTTCCCCGTTACTATTTTCCCTATTCAAGGGATACAACAGTTGCAGCTTATATGATTATTAGAATGTCATTGCATTCATATAGCCTATGCTCT
Organism: Galaxias brevipinnis; assembly: GCA_036023535.2. NCBI lineage: Eukaryota > Metazoa > Chordata > Actinopteri > Galaxiiformes > Galaxiidae > Galaxias > Galaxias brevipinnis. Next base: position 17,096 of record JAVQIZ010123240.1, on the reverse strand, counting down.
CCAGGGTAACCCATGTGTAGGTATAATTTAATAGCCTAATAGTAATTGTTTTCACATCTTGGATATATTATTTTATGTATCCTTTCATTTCAATTATACAACAAATTAAACAAATGTCGGTAATGCAAAATAGTAAAATTGACCGTAGTTGGAGAAACATGCACATATGACAAGAATATTATTACGACTTTACTCTCGACAATGCTCTGCCAAGATTTAGCCATTAACATTTATTTAAACTAGTCATATCCTGACATTATCAATATGCTGTTTTCCGGGGTTAAAAAATACGGAGCATGAGCCATTGGCCAAAAGATCTGTTTACATTGTCAAGCGTACCGTTTTATGTGACCGCGCACAAACTCCATGGAGTTAACACCGACTTAACTAACGCAGCTTAATCACCGTTGTATCGTTTAACGCCCATTTGGATGATCAGTTTGCCAACTCCGAGTTTCCTTGTTAACTCTGAGTTAGATCAGAGTAGTTTAACCTCCGTTCGTAGTATAGGCCCCAGTTCTAACTTCAGCCTGGAGTTAGCGTAAACGTCTCTGCGTAGCTTCGCAGAAAAAGGGTTTCTGGGAAAGCATAGCTCACCGAGGCCGGCCAATGTGTTGACGGGGAGTCCTCCCAAATCCTAACAGCACGTTGCACAACGCGTCTTCTCAGTGCGTCTAACAATCGCTGATTGGTTAAGTAGGGTAGGAAACAAGTAGATATTCGGTAATATTTTGGCTGTATCCAAACAAATGAAAACGCAGATGACATAATGAAATGGAGAAGATAGGCTGATTTTCAATGGCCCTCAAATCATATTAGTGGTTTTCTGTGCACTTAGCCTGTACATATAGGCTGTATGTTACAACTGTTTTCTGTATTGTTTGATAAACTGTATGTGAATGTATTGTACAGCACTTTGGTCTGCACTGCTTGTTTTAAACATGCTCTATAAATTAACTTGATTTGATGTAAGAAAATATGAAAAGCAGTGAGCAACCTTCGGTCTCTTTGCTTATATTTCCGTTGGACATGAACAGGAGTTTCCGTGTCTGTGCTACTTCTACGGTATTCTGGATTACTGAATGCAACACTGCCACCTAGTGGGCCCGTTAAACTTACGTTGAAGTATGTAGGCAAACTGCTGTGCGAACGTAAGCACCAAATGAACGAAACCAGGCTGAAGTATAAACCAGGCATAAAACAACATACAGCAGGCAAACACAATAAAAACACATTGACACATTGTATTACACATGAATTATATAGATTTTGTAAGCTATTTGCCGATCCATTACAAGCCAAACAAGTATGAAAATTACCTGTTTGAATCCATTTTAAAAACATGACATTTGTAACGAATTAAACTGACACTAGTCTCAGTTTCACCATGCAATTATATCACATCCTGTCTGAGGCTGTGGGTCGTCTGAGAGTGCGGGCTGCAGTTGGACCCTTCTCGTACAGCGTCTCGGGGGCTAGAATTTTGTGAATGCGCGCTTCCTTCACCGTTTGGATGGGGGCGGGGCTGTGGGGAAACATATCGATGGGGAAACGGTCTTCGATACATCACCGGCTTCCTGCCAAAGAGCCGACTGACTACTCTCATCCAGCCGGGCACTTTAATATATAATATTTTGATTAACAAGTTGGATTTGCTATGCGTGCACATTTACGACCACTAGCCCCTTGCGTCAACATTATATACTATTTCATTACCTGTCATTTAAACAGGGCACTGCTGGAAAAGAGATGCTGATTGGTGATAATTTACTTGTTGAAGTAGGCTAGCTATAACTGTAACTGTTTCATTTACTTTTCACATTTGTGAAAAACAAATCACATGGGTAGAGGAGAAATGGGTAGAGGAGAAATAAGCTACCAAGCTTACCAGAAAGACTGAAAATCAGTACTAAAATGTTTACAACAATTGTTAGACCACATTTCTTTCTAGAAAACAAAAGTGTGACCAATCAAAGTACACAGACAGGATCTGAGGTGATCCAGCTACTTTGCTGCTCTTATCTTCTTTGCATGTGACTGCTTTTATGAATTTGAAATAGACTTATTTATCGACTACACACTTTTCTTTATTTTCTTAGAACCGTGGCCTGTCAATATTGGAGTTTAACATATATTACCTTGAAAGTGTCCACAGTTACCAGTAATGGTTACATTTCAGCATTAAACCAAACTATTGGAAGGACTTTGACCAGCAGTTCACTGTCACTTTTCAGGTTTAGTGCAGTGAGGATCTAAGGCTATGGTCACACAGCAGGCCTTAATGCTCAATTTGGATTTATGCTCATCCGATTTTTTTGTTTGGCTGTTCACACTATTCGTTTTAAATGCGGCCAATATCAGACTCCTGTGTGAACTGGTCATGGACCTGAACTGACCTGCATGCACAAAAGAACAATAACAAAGACGTCACACGCAGAACGCTAGATAGAGAGACGCAAAAGTCATCCAAATTGACTGTTCAGACTGTTGCATTGCAAGAAATTAGACCTGTATCCGATTTTGTACCATATATGGAAGTGCCCCAAATCCGAATTGAATCGGATTCCATATGATTTGTGCTGTTCACGCTGTTAAGAAAAAAACAGACTAGAGTCACATATAAGCAAAACAAAAAAATTGGATTTGGGCCGCTTTTGCATGCGGTGTGACCGTAGGCTAAGAGTCTCACGGAGAGGATGTCTCCAAGTACATAAATCTTGTGTAGGAATTATTAGTAATGCATCAAATCAGCAGTCACATTGAAAGCTTATATGTTCATTTGGTATTTGAACGAAGGCAAGTGGTTATCCAACACGCACATACACTATTCTATGCAATACAACCAACGTTTTTTTACACCTTAAAGGGGTCAAACTTAACCTTTGTTGACTGGAGCTAGACTTATTTAGCTTGTTTGTTTGATTGTTTAGTCCTCTAGTTACATTCAAAGAGAAGTCTAAATTTCACCTTTATTCGAAGTCTAACCAAAGAGAAATCATCAATTACGTCAATATGCTGTATGCTCCAGTAATTGTCCTTTACTTATTTTAAAATCAAACACAAACAATTTACAGCAGGATCCCTTCAGGAACCAACTGAGGCCTATCAGTGGATTGGGAGCTCTGATGAGAGCTTGTCTGCACAAATGAAAAATAAATTAGAATATGAATGAAAAAATACAGGTTCATACGTTTCTGGTAGGGTGTTCTAAACAGTGCTCCTGGAGATAGTATGCCGACAAATCAATGTCAAGCTGTCATTGTGACAGCACAGATAAGTGAAGGTGGCATAGAGGCGGGGTCCGATTTACATTTATATGTGTATGTAGATGTGGGTGGTGTGCTGAGCATCTAAAGACACTCTAATCATAGGGCTTGGGGGTTTGATACCTGTTTGGTGGGTTGGTGGACAGAGACAGTCTGGACATGGCAAGAAATGTAGTCTCACGAATGCACAAAAAACACAAATCAAGGTTGTCCTCTCAGATAAATACCATCAGTGTTCTGACAAAACACAACATAATGTTAATCTTTGTGTCACACTCTAAACCATGCAATCTACAGCCCTGATTCTCTGTGCATCTCTTTCCTCATATTTCTTGCTTTTTAGCTTGCTCCTCAACAGAATTTGTATTAATGTCGGATACATTAATACATTTCAGGATATGAATCTATATTGCTTTGTCTTTAGAATTCTTTCCAAATTGTAAGGATGGCCTTTACTACTGGGGGTTGAAAGACTACTATTATTATTGAAACAGTTACAGTTATAGCTAGCCTACTTCAACAAGTACATTATCACCAATCAGCATCTCTTTTCCAGCAGTGCCCTGTTTAAATGACAGAAAAAAGTACTTTTGATTTGTGATCAATGGTGATTGAGTGACATGGTTGTCTGCTGCCCAATAACCAAATAATGAATGACGTCATTGTAAATAAGGATTTGTTGATCTGCGTTGGTTAAGGATAAATAATAAGTTGAATTACATAACCTGTTGCTGTTCTTTATTAAAACGACTTCAGTAAATCTGAGATTTGAAATGTGACAGATGTGTGACACTTACCTTAAGGAAACCTAATAGGGCTCAACAATAAGGCTTGCCCGCTTGGGGGCAAGTAAAATGTCACATCGGGCAAGTACATCTAGCAACTCACTTGCCCGATTAAAATAAAATATATTTAATAAAATTCAAAACGTTGACGTAGTATAGGACGTTGTCATTGTCGCACACAGCCTGCTCCCTCCCCTTGCGTCTGAGAATATTGGAACGTGCCGATTTTAGTATGGTGATGCGTAGCTGTCAATGTTATCTTGTCACACGCACAAAAATGCGTGACGGGTAGACCACATTTATTAGCTAAAGCACAAGCGATCATTTAAATTATCTTGGAAACATGAGTTTAATTGGGTGGCGTTAAATTGGGTGGCGTTAGTTGAAGTTTTGCCTACATCCTCTACCTATGTGTTGTGCAGTTTGCTACAAATTTGAGGGCAGGGCGGATAAAACAGTGCCATTCCAAAAAAACTTTGCTGGAGTGTCATAAAGATCCGACACAACATCTAGCATTTTTGTAAGTGCTGTTGGAGTTGTCATGCGCAACCAGAGTGGCAAAAGTTGAGGGAACGTTAGCTAGCTAGCTATGCCTAAATGCAGATATGGGATGGTCAAATAAGGATCAATGTTACGAACCAAAGTTAGTGATCCATAGCTAACGTTACCATGTCAAGTAGTTTTGGAAGCAAGGCCAAGAGGAACGTGCGATCGCCATGTGTGCGTGCCTGTGCTTTGTCTATTGACTAGGGTGGAAAATAATGTAGCCTACAGGTTCTCTCTGTAGTTTTTGTTAAAAATTTGTTGTTAACAGACATTCTAAGGTAATGTGTGACACATAAATGAAAAAAAAAAATAGGATTATTATTATTCTGTTACTTTTGTAATGTTAGTGGGCTAGTATCCTACAAGTATTACATCATATTTGGCGGTCCAGTGTTCACTATTCGAAAGCCAAAGTCTAAGTGATTAAAGTAGCAAAAGACAATCTACCTTTGAATTTCTTTTCCATTATTCAATTAATAATAGCTTATTGATATCTTTCTATTCCCACAATTAATCTATTTAACTGTAAACACAGTTGCAGCCACATAAAATTAAGATATAAATCTACATTTGTTCAAGTCATGAAGAAAAATCAGTTTTATTTGCAGTGGTATCATGATATTACTTGGTATCGTCATACTTTTGCTGGGGGTGGGCTTAGGCCTTGTCAACTTTAGTACCATTTTATAACTGTGGTATCCTATGACTTATAAACAAAGGTGGCTGAATTAATTTTTATTAAATGTGGTCAGTGGCAGACAGGGAATTCTATTAAGATTCATTCACAGATGTATATTTGCATTTGTATGGTTGATTAAAAATCATGAAAATTAACTTTAGTCTTTGTTATTTGATAACTGCTAATGAATACAACTTTTTGTGTAGGGGCAAGTAAAAATGTACTTCGGGCAAGCAGATTTCTGACCCACTGTCCCGAACGGGCAAGTAAAAAAAAAACTTAACGTTGAGCCCTGCCCAACCATCAGTCTGGACAAGAGGCAGCACGCAAGCCCTTCATTTGCAGTTCGCGGTGACAATCTTATTTTTTTCATTGAAAAATAAGACAGTACAATCATCACATTAAAATAAGTTGTTGAGTAGTAGTAAGTAGAGACCGTCCAGTAGGGGGCAACATACTGTGTAGTGTAGAGCACCAACTGAACCTGAAAAACCGAAGTAGTTAGCTAGATAGTGTGCTTTGCTGACATTTGTTAGTTTCGCGTTCTGTTATGTTTTTTTATAATTTGGAGGTTGGATGTCATCACTCATCATGGAAAAGTTTTATAATTAAAACGTAAAACAAAACAAATCCAACAGTTTGACACATCTGCATGGTATTCCATCAAGGCACAGTTCAACGCATTGTGAAATCTGTGCTTATTTAAAAACGACAGGTTTGATTTAAGTTTAACGAGAAACAGGGCTTGGCAAAATAATTACTGATTAACATTCAGATCATTTGATACAGGAAGACTGCCAATATTATCATCTGGCAATATAATATCAGATGTATTTTTAAATTATGGTCTAGGCTAACGTTTGAGATCTGACAACTATAATGCATTTACTGTTAATTACCCTATTTTGGTGAGGTGTTTGAAGCCTTTCTGACCTTACCCATGGCCTACATCCATGCTTTTAAGTTATCAACAGGGGTCATATCAATAGCCCAGAAGAACGTGGCAACAAGTGAAAATAGTGAAAACTTGATGGAAGTCTTTTTTTGGAATGTTGTTTTTGACTGAGGGAAATTCTTTGTAACTCAGCTAAATAAGCTTGACAGTTAGCCTTTTATGGAGCAAGTTAAGTGATAGAAATGACCTTCGTTACTGAGCAGGGAGTCACATATAAGCCACAGTAATGGAACATATCTCTCACTTAAATTAACAAGACTTATCGAAATAAACCAGGATTTTCCCATATCTGCTGTCTTCTGTTTCTGTCTTTCTGTCTTACAAGTGATCTCACTCCAATGTAACACCATATACTATATATTTATTATGTCTAATGTGCTGTACATTAATATGATAAAGTAATATAATATGGGAAGGAACAAATAAAACTAGACAATGCATTTCCTTGAGCAAATGCGAATGTGAAGCGTCACAGTAATTGGACTGACCTCCTTAAGCCTGGTTTATACTTCTGCGTGATCGCATTAGTGAATGTAAACTTTCATTTGGAGCTTACATCCGCACAGTGGTTTGCCTACATACTTCAACGAAAGTTTAACTGGCCCACTAGGTGGCAGTGTCGAATTCAGTAATCCCGAATGTATAGAAAACCGTAGAAGAAGCACGGACACGGAAACTCCCATTCATGTCTCGAGAAAGTATAAGCAAAGAGGCCGAGGGTTGCTCACTGCATTCATATTTTCTTATATCAAATCAAGCTTATTTATAGAAAACGTGTAAAACAAGCAGATCTGACCAAAGTGCTGTACAATATATTCATATACAGTTTATCAAACAATACAGAAAACAGTTGTAACATATAGCCTATATATAGGCTATACGATGTACAAGGGAAGTGCATAGAAAACCACTAATATGATTCGAATTGAAAATCAGCCTATCTGCCCCAGTTCATTGTGTCATCTACGTTTTAATTAGTTTTGTGATCAAGAATCATTAGACCTTATTTTTTTTTATATTTATTGACACCTTCACTTTATAAAGGTTTATCAACCTTTTAGATTAATAAAATAATCATATGCCAATTTACTATTACCTTCGTTACCTTGCTGTGGCAGAAGCCTGTCTTGGCTCTCGTGAAGGCACTATGCGATCTGACCAGACTACCCCTACAGCCAAAGTTTGTTTATTAGCACGTTTCTCTATCAGCATGCTCTCATTGTTTTGAAGCAAGAGGCTAGTCGTCGTAAATAAAGTCTGAAAGCAGTCAAAGTTAGTGCCCAAGCATGAAGCACTAGCATCATTTGCTGTACAACTCAACTCACCAGAATTGCTTTTATTAAGCCAAATAAAAATGTTTTACTTGTAGAAAGACTTGTTGTGAAAAACTTGTTGTAGAAAGACTATAACGCTAGTTTTTGTTTGCCATGTGCAGGCAGCTTCGATGTTTCATGTGGACGTTTATATCTTGTTCACTTTGTCCACTAGGGAGCATTACAACCATACAGATGGACCACTCTATTCATTTCAATAGGTGCAAAATACCGATTAAAAATAATAAAAAAAATAACGTGTGAACCGATCACTTAGCTAAATGCGCACTACGTGCCATTAGGCCGGACCTGTATGCACTGGAATGTAATTGATTGGGGCAAAATTGCCGGCGTAGTTAGGGCGCCAAAAATTGGCCTAATAATAATAATAAGAATTTGACTTTGCGATTTCAATATGTGAACGTCATCACTGACTCGTCATTACAATGAAGATTACAGATCTGTGTGGCCCTCTGAATGATTATCCCAGCCCAGAGAGGCCTACTTGCAAATAATAGTAACACTGGTCTAGACTAATGAATCCCCTTAACCTTTCCTTTACCCTCTAAAATCTCAGTGGACTTCAAAACACAGACCGTCATTAGTGTTTGATGGCCTGAAATAACCAGTTTATTCCCATTTTTCTATACGTGCCCTCGCTTTATAGCCTAAGGCGACCAATCAAAAAAGTGTTGATTCCCTCTGAATTACCTCCCCCTCTTTAGCGCCTGCCTACAAGCACACATCATGAGGCTATAGTTTTAATCCCAGGTTGAACAAATTAAATTATGAATTACAACATCACCATAAAGAATGTTACATCTGCCCAGACTGGAAACAGTATTGTCCGGTAAGCACCGCCTTCCCCCCCAAAAACAACAATATCATAGTCTGGCTATCAAACAATATACAAAAAACGTTTTTAGAAATAAAGTAATAAAATACACAAAAAAAAGAGAATATATACAGTACAGTGCATAAATTGTAGGCAGGGGATGCTGTTTTGAAGGCGAAGGGTTGTCACACCAAATGTTGATTTGATACAGATTTGCTTTTCCCTCCCTATGTATGTATTTTTTATATATATTTGTCCAAACTTCAAAGACTTTACACCTGCCTAAGACCATTGCACAGTACTGTATAGATATAATAAAGATAGGTATACGAATAAAAGTTACAAAAGCATGTCTAGAAGTAAACATTCGAGTGTATCATCACCAATTTTAACTGTCCTTGAATTTAAAAAACTAATTGCAGGTAAAAAATATCTGAGTATTAGTTTTACAAACAGGCAACACAACTTGATTGCTATGAAATGGTTTCACTAGGACTTCATAGAAGGGGTGTTTTCTATTCCTTAAAATTGTTTGCACCTTTTTTCTTACACAACCAGTGACAATGACACAAATACATGCCAAGTTTCCATTAATGAGAAAGTCAACTCACAACAAACAGCACTGTTATAGAACATAATAAGCACTGACTTATCAATATCAAAAGATCTGAGCATCGTTAAGAAGTATTGGTGTGACTGTGCTTTTCTTTTAAACATTACTTGAGTTGACGTAAAAAAGTTTGCTATCAATAGTAACACCAAGCTATTTGGCGTTGACTCTTTCAATTTCAAATCCTCTGATTAAGATTATGATTAATAGTTACCGGATTTCTTCTAAAATAAACATGAACCTCTTTGGTTTACCAATATTAAGTACTACCTAAATATCAGAACACCAATCATCAAATAAAAGAATCAATGAGATTATTATATGCTGGACTATTATACTATGATCCTCCTATAGTTGTATCCACTTCAACAAAGCCTGTAGTTTTAATTTAAAATTATGTATGTGAAACAACATAACTATCTGGAGACTTTCAGAACTGAGCAAACATTTATTTAAATATATCATTTTATCAAATAAAGCTATAACATGTTCTTAATCTCACTATTTTATCGGGGTTTGTTGGTTAGGCTTTTGACCCCAACTGCTGTGCAAAATGTAACCGTATTACAAGTTTGTAAGGGCATAAGCTTAACCCAGCACTCTGTGGTTTAAACCCAGCATTTTGTACCGTGTTTAAACCCTGCACCATGTTTGAATCTGTCGCTTAGGCTGGTATGGATAGTGTTCCTTTCTCATTTCTCCGATTACTTTTGCACTTCCTCATCCTCCTTGGCCCATCTAAAAGTGCATTCAAGGCACACTCATTAAACATAGTGACGTTTTTAAGACAGGCCCACAACCCTGCCACTATTCAATTAGCTACATAGCTTGAGGGAGAAGAGATTGTTTTACCTTTCCAGAGCTGAAAAGAAGCATTGTTAATTTGGCTTCCATTAAATATAATAGCTTCAATGCAATGGGGCTTTGACAGTAATGAGTTTGCTAAGGATTGACCAAAAGGGGAAGTAAAAGTATTCAATTTTCTGATGCCAGCCCTGAAGGTATTTTGGAGAGAACGGCCATCTACGATGTAATTTGTTATAGTATATTATACTTAAGTGGTAAGTGATCTCACGCCAATATAACACCATAAAAGAAAATTCCTAAATTTAGTTTGGCTAGACAACAGTTAGCAAGAAATGGCGTCATAGCCATTTCTGCTGTCGTCACTTGTTTCTGCTGTCGTCACTTCTATAACAAAACAATTCATGAAAAAGGTTGGTGGACTATAAAGAATGCATAATACTGAACCTCTCCATTCACAAAAAAATACATCAAGCTAACCGCAGATTAATTAAATTCATCAGACGCTTCTGCTAATATTCACCACAACTATGTTTTATCCCTTCACTATGACCTGATCCACACTTGGCCATGATTACTCGTGTGGATCACTAAAGTGTATCTATTTACCTCTGCTGTTCCTGGTTTGTGTATCCTCCAGCGCATTAAGAGACTTTCAAGTTATCGGCGCAATTGGAACACTTTCCTGTTACCATGGCACAGTGTTTTATGATAGCTGGCATTTTAATTTGGCCCTTGTCTAAAAGCTGCTGTAACTGGCACGACAGCAGTAATCCCTCAGATAAGTGGCAGACGGATAGGGTATCAAAAGAGCAGCAGCCAAACGACCTCACCCTGCTTGTAAGCCTTTGTAAATATGCAGCAAGACCATTATTAACAGAGAATGCAGACACAGAGAAGACAGAAACAAAGGCTGATGGAGTTTGTTTTGTCTTGAACAAGGTTTGGGTAATTTGCTTAAGTGCAGTTGTGTACTTAAAGATGGGGTAGGCAGTTTATTTTTCGCATCATTGGGCAAAAATTCCATATTAACTGTGCAGTATATTCTAATTCAAGTGGTCTGAGAGAAAACCTCTACTCTGTTGGCTCTGTTTACAGGCTTCAGACTTTGGCCAATCACAGGTAATTTCAGAGAGAGGGCATTCTACAAATGCAGACGCGTGTTCACGTCCCTTCAGACAGTGAAAGTGTGATTCAAAGGCGGACAATCCTGCTAAAAAAGTTGCTATTCCAGCATTGGCAACAACTGTCCACACTACAAAGCAACTCAAAAAGAGGAAGACGAACTTATCAAAAAGAGAGACATTCTGACAATAAACGCAATAGAACACGTGTAAATATCAGGGAAACGTTTCAGAGATTGAGAGAACTCCGAGGCATGAATGTGCATCGGCCACAAATTGTATTCGGAGATTGTTGTTATGGAGTTCTATTTAATGCCAAAATTATGCAACTGGCTTTGCATTTGGGGTTGGCTATTGTATGCTTTTGCGTTGGCTTTATACACTGCATTTTGTAGTTGCCTATTGCGTTGCCTTGCACAATGCGTTGTTGCCTATTGCGTTGCCTTGCACAATGCGTTGTTGCCTATTGCTTTGGCTTTGTACAATGCGTTTCTCATTGCCTATTGCGTTGGCTTTGTACAATGTGTTTCTCATTGCCTATTGCGTTGTTGTTTGCATTGACTATGCTGATCGTTACACAGCCTTCCACTAGCGATATGATTCCATCGCTGTTGTCTGTTACATTTGCGACCTAGTCGACCGTTTGGGAGTTTGAATACTTCTCTCAACATAGTCAATACAAACGACATGCAATGGGCAACGAGAAATGAATTGTATAAATCCAACGCAATAAGCAACGAGAAACACATTGTATAAAGTCTAAGCAATAGGCAACTACAAACACAAAGCATCGACCAACGCAATGTATAAAGTTGAAGCTGTAGCCATCGACAAACGCAAAGCCAGTTGCATAATTTTGGCAATAATGGGACCCCTATGCCCTTGACTCACTGATGGTTGCCTCTGGCTCTGGTCAAGCCGAGCAACCTTAAAAAGTATTTACTTCATTATGAAACATACTTAGGTAACGATACAGATTTAAATAACATTAGCAAACCTGAAACAGCATGTGTGGTTTGCTGTAACCTTCTACCTCACGCTAATGAAATAACTTTGAGGGGGCATAAGAAGTGGGGCTGTACAGAACGGTGAGCTCCCGAACGGCACGCAGAAAACTAATCTAGTTACTCAAATGTGAATAATAATGCATTACTTCACTAGTTACTGTGAATAGTAGTGAAATGATTGTATCACTTTACTTTGTAATGCGTTAGTCCCAACACTGCTGGTTCCTGGCCTATTCTGCTTGGGTCTTGCCTTCGTGCCCCTAATGACATCACTACGATATGGTTGCTAACTAAATAATAGTTAGGCTACTAGCTATAAGTAGAAAATGTCTAAATCAAAAGTTAATGCCATCTGTGTCGCACTATCATAGCATATTTGGTTTTGAAATTATCAGCAACAAAACCATGTGCTGTTCAGTTGTGTGTTGGCACAGATCTGATAATAGATCTAATCATTGGCATTGATGCAGTCTGTATTTATTGGTGAACTTTGGGGGGCAGAATTAAATAAAATTATAGGCAATCAAAACATTTTATGCTTCTTATACTTGGATGATTTGCTTTGATGTGTAAAAAGTAGGGCTGTGGAATCGATTCAAAATACAGTTGATGCCCAATTCCAGTGATGGCTGGAATCGGGACTCGACTCTTAAGACCTGGAAGACCGATTCCATGATGAGTAATGGACTTTAATTTAGCGCATTCATATGTGCACACATTTTGACATTTTGACATTTGCCAGATTTTTGTAAAAACAATGACATTTTGGCTTCAAAAACAAAAGATTCATTAGATGCAACAGAGACTCTTGGCCTGCTGGCTTGAAACATGAAACGCTTAGTCGAAAGAGAAATCTTGCAATGTAGCCCTATCTTCTTGACTTATATAACTACCACATACACGTATACCTTCTACCTGCTTCCAACTGCTGACTTGAAACATGGAACACTCAGACAGTTGAAAGATCAATCTTACAGTGTACCTAATCTTTCCCTACTCTCTTCCGGCTGGCTGGTTAAAATCACGCTCAGCAGGAAAGCTTACCTTAATATCTTAGTCCTGAGATGAAATCACTTTGTTTTTTCAACATGACTGTCTTTACTTTTGCACCCATATTGGATCCTTCCTTTTTAGCCACAGCCAGTGGCTGCTTCTCTCTGCTATATCTGACACAGCATTTATGGTCTGGCGCAATTCTATGACAGATCCCTATTTCCTTAAGTAGTTTGGCAGTTAAATGCCGAGGATTTGTGGCAATGTCTACTTCCACAGGACACACCTTTGTTCCCCAGCCTTGCTTTGTTTTGTCCTCTTTAGATTCCTTCCCGGAGCTTTCTCCGTGACAAAACGAATGTGGTGCGTGTCGCCCTCGGCTCCAATGGGCAGGGCATTAACTATAAAGCGCTTATGCTCTATTGCTGTGGCCAAGCACTTTAGTGCCCGATTGTGGTGCCAGGTATAACTTCCTTGAGTAAGGCTAGTCTTGCACCCATACATGTTTGAGATTAGCAGTCCCCCCTTAGAGGGGGCATGTTGGATCTTCACTTACCCACTCACTAAGATTTGTAGGTGTTGGTGGCTAGTCTTAGGTTGCCTTAGCAATAAAGCAAATTATTGGGGATTCCATTTCCCACAAGTCCTTCCAGGTAAGTTTCCTCTACACTTTCCCAGTTCATCCTCCCTTGTTTGGCCTGTGAGACAGTTTTAGCACTCCTTACTGCTTCCTCATGTTTATGTATCTGTTCTATCAGTAATTTGCATTGGGTTGATTTTGATCAAATCTGTTTGCCTGTACGGAGTCTAAATCCTCCTATTCCATGTTGTACTTCCCTTACTATTTCTGTATGTTTAAGAGCTGCTTTTGCCTGCAGTACTTCTTTTGGATTCCAGTTCCACTCTGTTGCTAATGTGGGTGCTGTTTTTCTTGCTACACAATTTCGGGATTGTGTAAGTAAAATTTGTAATGTAGCTTTGGTTCACTTACATTCCCGTTAAACGGCAGCTCCAGAGCACCTGTCCCGTAGAGAGCCAGGCTGAGAAGACATCTTGGCACCCCTAACCATTTCCTAGCATAAAAGCTAACTCTTCTTTCTAGCTTTTCAACGTTAGTGATGTGTATATCATACACTGTCAATGGACACATGACACACATTGTAATGCTCTTGTGCATAATAGATTTTATATATTTTTTATCTTCATTTATTCTGTACCTTTAAGCATTTGGCTGATTTACATTTCAGTTTACTGTATACTGGCATATGATGAATACAACCAAACTTTGAACTTTGAGAATTGATTGGTCAGTAGGCAGTGTTTTCATAAGTTTTGAAATGTTATGTAGCACTTGTGTCACCCTATTAAAGGCAACTATAAGCCACTGGACCAGTTCTAGGTTCGAAGGAGCAGTTGAGCTAAATAAAATAGTACACCAGAGAGATCGTTTCAAATGAACAAGTTTACTAACAACAAAATACACTTACAGTACACATATAAACAGTCACAGGAGGTGAAAGGCAGGTAAGTTACACACTTAAACCCCATTTGTTTATCCTTCTTTTTTTATAGACAATTTCAGGTTGTTTAGTGTCAACTAATCATTATTCAAGATCAGACCAGTCTATTTTTTTTTGGTTAACAGCCCAGCAAGTAGGTTTAACCTATTTACTTTTAACTAATTTATTCTTCTGAGTTAACTCTTTTGTTTTCAGGTGAACAGGTACCTCTATAATTCGTTTTTATAGTTTAATTGATCTTTTATGTTAACCCTTACAGAAGAAACGTGATCAAACTTCACCATTCAATTCCAACATCAACACAGTAGCTATAACATCAATACTTAAATGTGATATCCCACAATAATATAATACTATACAATATATTCTTTGTAGTCCATCAATCAAACTAGTTCAGCTCTCCTTAGAGTGTGGAAAAAGTGGTCCACAGCTCAATATCCTGCGAAATCCTGGTAAATCAAACCGCTTGGTCGTCCAACTTGCCAAGAAAACATTTTACACTTAACAGATTACATTCTGAAATAAAGTTACTGAACTAAACTTAGCTTTGCACTTTGTTAGCTTGTCTTAAAACAACTTAATTCAAACTAAACAAAAAAAAATAAAACTCCAAAACCATCTTGGTTAATAGTTCGACTGTTTTTACAGTCACCAACTTCAGTTTGGTTCAAACAAACTTTCAATCCTACACATTAATTATACAAATACAAATATTCTGACATACACACGCCATTTTTCTCTAGTACTTCTTGTCGTTGCTGACCTTGTTCTGCTCTCTCACCAGCTAGCTACACTGGAAAAACGTGGGAAATGGGTATGAGGCACAGAGGTCAGAGGTTACGTTCAATTAAATGGATTGTCAATTTTGTATTATCATCCATCCATTCATTTTCCACCGCTTATCTGGGGTCGGGTCGCGGTGGCAGCAGGATAAGAAGAGTAGTCTAGACGTCCCTATCCCCAGCAACGCTTTCCAGCTCCCCCTGGAGGATCCCGTGGCGTTCCCAGGCCAGATGAGATATATAATCTCTCCAGCGTGTTCTGGGTCCAGTAGGGCATGCCCGGAAAACCTCCAACGGGAGGCGCCCAGGAGGCATCCTAATCAGATGCCCGAACCACCTCATCTGGCTCCTTTCGCCGCGAAGGAGCAGCGACTCTACTCCAAGCTCCCTCCGGATGACCGAGCTCTTTACCCTATCCCTAAGGCTGAGCCCAGCCACCCTACAGGGGAAACACATTTCGGCCGCTTGTACTCGCGACCTTATTCTTTCGGTCACTACCCAAAGCTCATGACCATAGGTGAGCAATACTACTGATGCTGCACCAATCCGCCTGTCAATCTCACGCTCCATTTCTCCATTTTTCCCTCACTCGTGAACAACATCCCGAGATACTTGAACTCCCTCGTTTGGGGCAGCAACTCACTCCCAACCCGGAGAGAGCACTCCACCGTTTTCCGGCAGAGAACCATGGCTTCAGACTTGGAGGTGCTGACTTTCATCCCGACCGCTTCACACTCAGCTGCAAACCGCTCCAGTGCATGCTGAAGGTCACAGTCTGAAGAAGCCAACAGAACCAAATCACCTGCAAAGAGCAGAGACTGGACAAACTCCTTCCCCTGGCTACGCCTTGAGATTCTATCCATGAAAATCACAAACAGAACCAGTGACATGGGGCAGCCCTGGCGGACTCCAACTTCCACTGAAAACGTATTTGACTTTGTGCCGAGTATACGGACCGAATGGCTCGTAGCAACGGCCCCGGTACCCCATACTCCCGTAGTACCCCCCACAGGACTCTCCGGGGGACAATCTTCGTAGGCCTTCTCCAATTCCACAAAACATGTAGACTGGATGGGCAAATTCCCTTGACCCCCCGAACAGCCCCGCAAGGATAAAGAGTTGGTCCACTGTTCCACGACCAGGACGGAATCCGCATTGCTCCTCCTGGATCAGAGGTCTGACAATCGGTTGGAGTCTCCTTTCCAACACCCTGGCATAAGCTTTCCCAGGTAGGCTGAGAAGTATTAAAATAATGATAAAAAAATATTATATAATTTTTTTTTTTTGTTCAAATACTTTATAATGTCATTCATAGACACCAAGGAAGAACACAAACATGCATGATTTTCTACATTATGGGCCCTTTAAGAGGGGGTTGTCTAAGCTGCTTTTCATGGAAATGTCTCTGGAGCCAAAGTTTTTATTTTGGCATCCCCTTGACGTATGATATGATGTTTGCTCTAATTTGCGTCCCGAAAGACTACAGAAACACCCACCACTGGCAGTGTAGGGCTGTGCATTAATGTGTATGTCAAAATAGACATGCATACCAATAAAAGGCAAGGAAAAAATAATAGTAAAAAGTTGTAGTATGAATTAAAAAAACTCAGACTAACAAAGACATTATATTTTGTCTAAGGTCTATTGCTAATGACCTTTGAACCATATATATGTATACATATCTTTGCTTCCTTTAATTTGATCTGACTTCCACAGACACATGCTCCTAGCATGGTCAATCATTTACAAACATAACTTCTCACCCCACAAATGTCATATTTGGAACAATCGCCATATACAATTCAAAAATAGATCCTTATTTTATCAAAACTGGTTTAACAATAATATTCTTCTAGTAAACCAATTAGTTGATGATA
>JAVQIZ010123222.1:0-10208 GCA_036023535.2 Galaxias brevipinnis | reverse complement strand
CCCCCCCCCCCGGGGGGCTGCGGGCTTAGTCAGATGATCTGGCTCTCGTCACCACCGAGGAGGTCATTCTGAGTTATGATCTGCTGATTTAATACAACCCCCCCCTCCACATTCATTGTCTTTCTGTGTGTGTGTGAGTCTTCACATCGCGTGTATGACAAAGTATCTAGGTATCCGTATGCTGGCACTGTCCTCTTCTCATGGGTGGAAGTGACTTTATCTAGCCAGTGAAAACATCATCTCAAAACCGTTACATCATTCCTTGCGAGGAGAAAGCATGAGTGGTATTCCTGCTACGCACATTTGTTCATAAAGCACACACACACACACACACACACACACACACACACTTATTGTTATGTTCTATTGGGCACAGCTTGCCACACATGCACTTTGGCTGTTGTGGGTGTGGATCTGTAGACACAGACATATGACTCTGTTACTGGGATGGATGGCTGCGATTATGTTGTTATGAAGTTGTTGTTATGTCGTGTTGTGACTGGCCAGACTGACTGACACTGAGGATAGGATTACCCAAACACCACCCCTTCGCGTTACTCCCAAAACACACGTACCCCCTCGACAACCCCCAGACTTTATCTGGCACAACATTTAGATATGGTTTTATTTTTCAGAATGTTGGACACGCTTTTGCCCCTTCCCTCTCGTCCTTCTAAATTCTCTTAATAAAATATCAGGTGTATGTTTTTCCAGGCCCTACCCCTTAGGTCTTAGTATATTTCCTGACAACGCTCAGGCGAACATGCAGCGGAGGTGCAGCGATGTGTCAGAGGTGGTGCCAGCGAGCTCTGGCCCGGACTCTTACCCTCGGCTGCCGTCGATGGCTGCGCCGGGGACAGCCCGCTCCTTCGTTTTACGAGTGTCAGGGAAACGCAGAACCAGAATTGACAACGCGACATTCGTGCCAGCTCTCCTAGGTTTACGACATAGCTAAAGGCACATGCATTTGGTCCTGAGCTCAAAATCCATATCATACATGTTTTGGTTCCGTGTTGGGCAGTTCTGACAAGTGGGGACTTAATGTGTGTAACGTGAGCCCAAATAAGGGGCTGGACAGGGTTTCCTGTTTGGACAGACCTCTGAGGCGTAACATCCCATTTGCAGTGTTTACCCTCAGCAGAGACGAGGGTCCCCATGGCCAATAAAAGGCCTGCTCTGGTGTGTCGTGAACAGCACAGTGGTGCGGGGGGACACTCTGTTCCTCCTCAGCTCCAGTAGATTTGCTAATGGTATGGGGACGACGTATCTGGGAGCATCATGCTCATAGCAATGTAACCCGTGATTCCTATGGAGCAGACGACTAACGTGTTTTTGGTCTTGATGTCCCTTCTTTTCCCAGAGACACCTGTCCCCAGATGACTTCCAGCGGGTCTTTGGGATGACCCTGGAGCTGTTCGACCGTCTCGCCCTCTGGAAGAAGAATGACATGAAAAAGAAAGCGCGCCTTTTTTAAGAAGCCAGCCCCTTGTTCAGAGAAACATACGGCGACATCTCTACAACGTCCGTCCCAGTCTAGTGGGAGCCAGAGAAAACCCAACCCATCTGATATATACATCTATATATCTATATATGCACCGTCCGCCATGCCTGACGTCCTTTACTCCTGCAATGCATCTCGTCCGCCTGGGAGAGTGGGGGGTGGGGGTGGGGGGGGGTTAAGAATGTCGATGTAAAGTCGCGGCAAACATCGCTGGCCTATAGCTTTTTGTATGCCATGTGGTTTGAATGTTCCTTTCGTTTATTTAATAATCAAATAAAACCCCGTCAAAACGGAAGAGCGGCGATTGCATGGCCTGTGTCACTCCACTCCCTCTGTGTGACTTTTCCGTCTGCCCAGTCCCTGCAAAAACCCCAAGGGCGGCTTTTTCTATCAACGGATCTACTTTGTCTACGTGTGACTCGCTGCTGCATTTGTTCTCTTACCTATCCTGTGTCAATGTCAACTTTAAGCTGAAATGCTGTCTTGGTG
This sequence comes from Galaxias brevipinnis, assembly GCA_036023535.2. Taxonomy (NCBI): domain Eukaryota; kingdom Metazoa; phylum Chordata; class Actinopteri; order Galaxiiformes; family Galaxiidae; genus Galaxias; species Galaxias brevipinnis. The sequence goes on along the minus strand of JAVQIZ010123222.1, from coordinate 8,218 downwards.
TTGTTTTTTTATCTGTCTTTCACTCATTCTCACCTCTCGACTACCTTTGATTTCTTCGGTTTGTCTAGCCCCATCTTCCACTCTTTCTCCTTTTGCCTGAGGTGTGTCTGTCTGTCTCTGACTTTTTTCCTTCTAGCTGTCCCATCTGTGGATACCAACTACCTGGCACCCACCCACAACACATCACCTGTAATGCGTATTCTATTATCTGTATCATTTTCAGTCCAGTGAAGGGTCAGACCTGCACACAGTAACAGCACGAACAAGGCCAAAGACAGAGATAGGAAACTGTAGTGTGTGCTTTTAGGTTTCACCACCTACTTAAAATGACCCTCAATGCACCTTATCACACCTTGTTTTTTGTTTTGGATTTGTATGAAACATTCTGTTGATAAAGGAAGAGAACCCTGTGTAAGATGCATGAGGAGAGATTCTGCATCTGTTGGTGGTGAGTTTTGATGTCTGTGCCCAGTTGAAAAGGAGCCCATATCTTACACAAAGCCCCTCTTTAAATCAGTAAAGATAGGAGAGGCAGGCTCTGGATGCGGGCCACAGCTCAGCCGTGAATGATTGCAAAAAGCCTGAACAGTGGCACCACAAATCTCCATAGCAGATGGATAGAAGGATCAGGTTCTCCATCGTCCTGTTATCAAACACAGACGGATCGAGTGACAACATGCTCTCTTCTGAAAATTTTTTTATTTTTATAAGCTATTTTTGACTCCTGGGAGGATCATAAAACGAGTGTCAGTAACTGCAGCTGAGAGAACCACGGTTGTGTTACACAAAAGCCCGTAGCAATCTTCACTGTCCCCCTCTGGAACACAGACCTGCACACGCACTTAGCATTAGAAGTGAGGTCCCGTTTGATTTCAAACGAAACCTATTATAACTGTGCTTGTCTGATTAAGAGTTAACCCTCGATGCGTTTGACACTTGTCTGTCCAGCGGATGAAGGTCGACTAGTTAAAATTCACAGGTGAGGCTTATTTTGGGGGAAATGAATCAATCAGCGTGTGTTGACTAACATAATGGATGTTTTGATCATTTAACAAGCGGTTGCTGTACAAGCCACCGTGTACATGACTCTTTGGGCTTGCATGAGATCAGAAGACTGAGGTCATAGAACGACTTCCGTATAGAGTATGTCTGAAACGTGGAACAAACGCATCATCTGTCATGTTATTTGTTTTCCTTTTTATTGGATTTGTAAGCGATTATGCACACAGTAAAGCTCAATGAATTACCAAATGCAGCCGCTTAGGTATCATGTTTATTTATTGCAATATTAAGGGAAAGTTATGAAAAACAGGTGTCAAATGTAGAGCTGATTAAAAACATATCATATTTGATTTAGAACTTTGTTTAATCTTACTTTGATTCTTCTGTAAGTAACACACTAACTGTTGCCATAAACGCTCATGTCTAATTTCTAATATCCATTCTGCTATTAAAGTGCTTTGTTCAAAAAAATTGAGTTCAACATAATGATTGAGTTTGCACTGTTGAATGTCACAAAACAGAGATCTTTGATCCATGTCTACCTATTGAAAGGTGGTGATAGAAGATTTAGATGATTCGAGTGAAGCTGGTGCGGATGAGGGAGTGTTTGTGATATTGCCCCATGAAGTTGTTGTTATAATGTTACAATGACGTTGCACTGTAACGTATGAGGGCTGTTTCCCACAGCGGAGACACTATGGAAGGCCCGGGACTGTCCTATTTGAACAGCTGTAGAAACAGTGGTAGAATCGCTAAGGCAGCCACACAATCACAACCCCCACGGCCCCTAGTCTCATTCAAACCCGTAGGTAAGATCAACTCTGCCTCCCTTTCAAATCCAACCCCATTACCACCACAGACCAAAAACATTTAAAGCATGACCTTAGAGCTGTATGCAGAAACAACAAAACTCAGGGGTCAGACCAGACCAGCCGAGGTCAGATAAGTATTGCCAGGAGAGATTACCCAACACGAGTCCTCTTTCATCTCCATGGACAAACAGTGCGCTGGCCCAGAGAAAACAGCATTGAGATTCTTCCACACCACAGTCGGTGAGAATGTACCGGACCCAAAGGGAGAAAAACAACCTTCCCTTTTCATGTTCTTGCTTTTCTTTCATGCAATATCCAATGGTGAAGTCCAAAGATGAATTCAGATTTCAGTCTCTTGTGTTACAAGATAATACTAACAGATCAAACACAGACCATATTAAAATGTTATTATTTTCTTAGTTAGGTTTTTAGCGAGGTACTTACTGTGCATTCAGAATCACATTTGGTCTGTGTTTTCATATACAGTGGATGTGTGATAACAAGATCCAGTCTTTTATGAAAAGTATTACAAAGCCTGTTTCACTAAAGTCCTTCTGGTTGTGTCTCCTTGAACTTTTGATGGAGAATAATCTTTTTTGTATTTCTTTTTAGACATGGTTGTGATTCGTAATTTGTAACAAAAACGGTTTGCTCGGTCACACACAGTGGGATCTCCTCAACTTCTGAATTGGATTGATTGGGCCTGGCAGTATTTGTTGTAGTTTTTTAAATTCAGAGGAAACAGAAACTATGTAACATCTGGTATTTTCAGTACAATCTGAGGATAAGCTGTAACCAAACCTTTATTTAATTTTCTCTACTTAGTTCTTATTTTGCTGAGCTGGTTTTGCAAGAAAATCAGATGAAAGAAAATCTGATACCCATCTTGAATAAATGTTTAGTTCAGAAACCTTGATTTAACTGGGTTTTGTTTTCACAGTCATAGCAAAAGGCTGACTTTCTCATACTGACTCAAGGTCCTACCCAGTAATATTGCTATTCTATGACCCAAAATAAAATAAATCACATTTTGATGGTTGGGAGAAGTATCCATGTTAGTATATTACAATCCTGTCTTAGAGATCCAACATTGTTCTGAAGGTAGATACATTTATCACAATGTGCTTTCCTATCTCTTAACAGTCTGTAACTTAACATCTGAACAAAATGGATTTAGTATGGAAACTCAACAAAGCGGGACATCAGGAAGGAACATCTCTAATGACCCTTCTTGTTTGGGAACATATGATTGAACAGGTTCTGTCTAGGAAATGGACCAACCACCATCACAGCTAAAACTGTTGGCCTACTGTGCATCTGTTCTTTTCCCACATAGGACAGCAGACCTGCCAGATGTGGTAGAAAGTGAATCATAGTGTAGGCTTTATGTATCATGGGCTCACACAGCCACAACTCTTCATGTATCATTTAGCTATCATTTATACATAGTATTATTGTCTTGTTATTACAATTTTGTTCCACATATTTTGCCATATATCACCGCTATTAGCTTTATTATCTATATTTGAAGAAGGAATCTAGCCTACACACCCTCCTTCTGTTCTATGATTGGTTAAGCCCGTGTGAGGAACATCTGATAGGACACCACAGATGCCATTCTCAGCAGGATGTTTGACAGCCGGGGTCCACCGAAGCAAGGATTGCTGGCTAGGAGAGGCGCATCCGATCTCCTTTTGTCACCAAACAATAATCAAGGATACACGCCCTGGAGTTATCAGAATGGAGAAAGAAAAAAATGGTAAAGGTAGGCTTGCTCGTTTCAGAGCATCAGTCAAAAGCAATTTTTATTTACAGAATATCTAGGCAGTAAATTTGTGTAATATTGGAATATGTTGGCAAACCATGTAATCGGCTGTCATTTCCGAGTTAATTGCCTACTGAAGGAAAGCCCATTATCCAATGTTTAAATATATATTGAGTTTGTATACAGATACAGACAGGCCTAGTCCGAATCACTTTATTTTGGTAATGTGGTAAAAAAAAATGGTCACGTTGGATTTTGTTTCTATTTTTATTTTTGCCATATTTAAGCTACTATTAAAACGTAGCACAATACTTTCAGCATACGGAAACTTATTTGTATTGATACCCCAAATGTAGTTCCAAATTAATCCATAATTGTCGATATATTGTGTGTTTTTATATTGGTCAATATGATTGCAAAGTACGAGAATATAGATAGCTAGATGATAGGGGCACAAAGGACCACGAGGTAGGGAGACAGGGGCTCCTGGTCGTGACGCCAGAAGGGAGGAGGAGGGGGAAAAGTGTGATGAATCGGGAGGCTTCGTGTAATGTAATGAGCTCAGATGCTGCGGGCTGGAGTTCGAATGTCCTCGAGATACCCCCTAGCAGGAAAGGCGGTTGCCTCGTGGGCTGTGGAGGCAGCACAAGCTGACGAGTGGCTGAGTCTAAAAACAGTCTGCTTTTTGTTTACCTATTCTTCTTAATTCGTAAATCCGGTAATTAAAATTGCGTTAATTAAGACACAATACCGGCCCACTTCGAAAAAGTTATTTTTATTAATTTGATCTGTTTAAAAAGAATATTTGGAATTTGAATGTTGAGATCCAGCCAAATTCAGCTCCAACTCTTCACTGTGGATTGATCTTTGAACAAATCAAATTAATGAAATAGAATTGGGTAACGTGACGATTTGGGCCAGTTAATTACATGATTCGGAACAGGTCTAACTCTTGAGGATCGATTAGGATGGCGTTTGGAGGGGCATATGGTAGTAGCTCAATGATTTTTGAGCAAATCCAATTAATCAAATACAATGGGGTAATGTCACGTTTTGGGTGGGTTAATTACTTGATTCGGAAGAGGCACCTTCAAAAGGATTAAAACAAAGCTGCCATTGTGACTTCCATGAGGGGGATTAAGCCTTTAATCCACATGCTGTTGTTTTATTAGATTTGCCAGTGAGTAGCATAGACTTGGGACTGTAAGTAAAATGAAGGGAATCATACAGAACATATATAACTAGTTGACCATAACATATTTTAACCTTTTACCTAGCATTTGCATGCTCATACCCCAATTTACCTGCACAAATTTGTTTACGGAAAACTGTATTCCAAGACATCACTTCTTGCTGCCTTTGTGCTTTATTTTTACCTCTAATTGTGTGTGTGTGTGTGTGTGTGTGCGCGCGCGGATGCGCGCCTGGGGCTTGGTATTTCCCTGGCTCATTGGAAGCCAGACTTAAGTGCACCACAGGCGGCAGTCCAGTTAGTCCCTGTGTTACAATGGACAATAGCAGGCAGACACAGTGTACACATCCTGCTGGACCTCCTGACACCATGTCCAGCCAACTCTCTGTCTGAAATAACTTTGGGAGGAACAAAAAGTGATACAAACACACACAACACTGTTAATATTGACGTCTGTTATTCGGCAGTTGAAGAACCTCCTAGAGATTCTGTTTCGAGATGAGGTATGTCCGGTGGTTAACACCCAACTCAATTATTATTTTTACTGGTGCAGGTCAAATCTAACCAATGCCAGTTGGCTTGAAAGCGGGTTCGATCATCCACACCACCAGGCCCATGTGCTCTACTCTGGTGATGACCTCATCAAGATTGGACAATTGGACCACGCTGGGTCAGGGTGCATACAGCCTTGTGGGGCGGGGGGCAGTAGACTGCATCTCATGCTGGATAAGGAGCCACTGCCACTAGACCATGTGTTTACCTCAGAGTATTGCCTTCCTGATCTAACTCACCACACAGTATACCTCTGGTTCCTTCCCGATCTAACTCACCACACAGTATACCTCTGGTTCCTTCCTGATCTGCTGCTAAGTCACCACACAGTATACCTCTGGTTCCTTCTTGAAACTTCAGAGCAGGAGGGGAGCAAGCTGAACAGGCTGCCAATGTCCCTGTATTAATGTTTGCTATTTTTTATTTATTTTTAGAACTATGGACTTTGTTTTAAGTGTCCTGATCATTTCTCTCCCCTCTTTCTTTTGCTCTCTCTCTGGCTCAATCTCTGGAGTATACCATCTCTTGTATTTGGACAGACAGTGATTCTAGATAATAATAAAAAAAATATTATACATTTAATTTGTAAAGCGCTTTTCATTGTAAAAACAAACTCAAAGCACACATGGATAGTCTAGTGGACTGATGTCTAATGGATGTAAGGGGGGCTGCAGCGGTGTGCCACAGGGTGGCGTACCATAGTTATGTAGTGTGTGTATGTCTTATCTCTCAGTCTGTCTGGTTTGAAGTTGTCTCAGGGGTGTATACAGGTCTAGCTCTGCCTCTTTAGTTCTCTCTGTTGCTTGTCAGGGTCTTTCTGTGTAGGAGGCAGGTGTTTGCCCTGAAGTCTAAGCCTGCCGCCATGGTAACAGTCATAGAGGAGAACACAGTGATGAAGGGCTGGGATGGTTGGCCATGCCTGTGTGTGTGTGTGTGTGCGTGTGTGTGTGTGTGTGTGTGTGTGTGTGTGTGCGTCCGTGTGCGTGTGTGTATGTGGACAATTGTCTATTAGAGAGAGAGTTATAGAAAGAGATAAAGAGATAGTATTGGTGTGTTATTCAATTTTTTTGTGTTTGTGTGTTTGCCGAAATATGTGCTGGCTACAGCAAATCATCCCTTGGATCTCATGAAGGACATCCCTCAGTGCTCAGCATTACTGTAAGTGCTTGTCTCCTCCTCTGAGGCTGTCTGGGCATGTCTCCACTCTGTCCTGCAGCCTCAGCCCTCTCAGCCCCACTGCCATCTCCACTGACACCTGACGTGGTCTGTGGCACCCATCATAGTAGCATAGCAACGCAGGGTATCTTTAAGAAAGCTTGCAGATGGCGACTGTCCAAATGATTTATGCTGTTAAAACGTAATTGGCTAGAGTCCCTCAATCCCCCCCCCCTTGCTCTCTCTCTTCTCTCATCTCCTCCCGTTGCTCTGTCTCTGCTTGTCAGTTCTTGCCCGCTGAGTGTAGAAGACGCCTCTTCGTGTTGGCATGAGGGCTGTGCCTGAGCGGATTTGGAGTGCCATTCGACAGCATGTCGCAGATGGTGTTTGGACTGTCCAGCTTACACGAGTGACAAACTTTCATTAGGCACTGAGCCATCTCACTTCAAAACAGGTCCGTCGGCAACTTCTCACAAGTCAGAAATTACTGTTATTGAGTCCAAAACTATGTGATGATTAAAAAACGACCCGTTGTCTAAACGATGTCTTATCCCCTGCACTCACATATCAGTGTGACACGCTCCACTGCTTCTCCTGTGACAGATGGGCTTGATCTGTTACCAGCGCTCAGGATGTTTGGACTGTGTGTGGTGTTATCACAGTGCTGGCTCTCTCCTCACTTCATCCTCCTCACACACACACACACACACACACACACACACACACATACTCAGCCGTCCATCCGCTGTTCCCCTACGGGGAAATAAATGATACGGGAACTGGAAACTTAAAGCCTGTGACAGGGGGAATGAAAAGCATGTAACATACCTACCTGGGAGAGGCAACACAAAACGAGCCAATGTAATTACACCATGGGTCTAAAGGTTTTTCTTGTCGCAAGTTCTGAGGTTGTTAACACTTGTCCTGGCTTTTAGATGATTGAGAACCTGAAGTTCCTATTGTATGGCAGCAACAGGGATTAGTGTGTGTGTGTGTGTGTGTGTGTGAGAGAAAGAGAGATATCTTTGCTCACCAGGGCTGTAGGGCTTGTCTTCCATTAAATCTCCATACACTATCCAGACAGCCCTTCAGGGCAGGTAGCAGTAAAGGCATTAGCTAGGGAGGGGAGTAAGCCGAGACAGACTTGTGAGTGTGTGTTTTTGAAGGTATGTGAGTGATGAACTCCAGTGCAAGGAGTCACTGTCTGAGGGGGCATGTGGTTCCGACAAAAACGTGTGTGTGTGTGTGTGTGCACTGTGCACACGGCTTAGTATTTCACGTGAAGGCCAAAGAGGTGAGCACACAGGAGAGGCTGAGTCTTTCTCTTTGTCTCTCCCAGGCTCCTCTTCTCTCTCTGTCTTTCTCCTTGGCTCTGTAAAGGTCTGTCTGTGAACCACCCCACGGGCTCTGCTCTCTCTGTCTCCTCTCAGACCCACCACGTCTCTCCTTCACGCTCCGTCAACAGAACTGAACCCTTCTAGGTTCCTCTCCTCCTTTTCATCCATCTTTATCCCTTCATGTCCATCTGCTTATCAGCCAAGTAGTTGTCTCTCTTCTCTCACACTTCCCCCCTCACACGTTTTAGAGTGCATTAACAGAATAAGACATGGGACAGTAAAATACTGTAGAACAGGTTTAGACTATCCTACCCCCCCCCCCCCCACACACACACACACACACACACAACAAGCTGACCACCAAGCATGGCCACATGGAAGCGATCACGAGCGAGGGATGAGG
>JAVQIZ010123187.1:0-19329 GCA_036023535.2 Galaxias brevipinnis | reverse complement strand
AAGAAGGGAAAAGAAAGGGCAGAGATGGAGGGGAAATAAAAGAGAAGTAAAAGTAGACGGAAAGTGTGTTAGGTAAAGAGGGAGGAACAAAACAGCAAGGCGAATAAATAACAAGTCGGACCCATTGTGCAAAGGACGGATCGCAAGAAACGGACAGAAAGGAGTGTGTGAAAGAGTGAGCAACACCTGGATCCTCCATGGTGTGTTAGGGAGAGAAGGTTTCCAAGGTGAGGGAGTGCATGGAGGGTAGGGGTGGGGGAGACGGGGGCTCTCTATCGAGCCCATCCGTCTCTGTCTGTTTGGGGGGAAAGATGCTGGGAGTGCTAAAGATGGATGAGGCATGCGGTGCTAAATCCTGCCCTGTCCAGTCACAACGCCCGGGCCTGGTGATGAAATAATGTTTTGGTTAGGAGTGGGGGCGGCCCGACCCACTCCTTTTTTTCTGGGAACGGAGAACGCGAGGAGAGGAGAAGGGGAGCAACGAGGACGGATTGCTCAAATAACACCTGACACACAGAAGAGAGTGGTCCGGAGCTCATCTGCCAGACACACACACATAAGACATACACAAACATTTCGAGTCGTTCTCTGAGACTCTCCAGTGAATACTGTAGAGAACTGGAGCGTCAGTGCTAAGCAGCTGAGCTGAAAGATGGCGAATAGATAACGGGTCGGGTCAAGGTGCACGTACTGTACGTTCACCCTCTCTGTCTGTTTGGGAACATGAGTATAGTATTTTCGCACAAGTGCTCGTCTGCAGATGTTGTAAGGAGCTAAATCTGTGACTTTCATTTGGAATCTGTGAAAGACAGATTTTGCAACATATTTCTGTTTGGAAAATGGAATATGAAATTGTCCATTTACACATGCAAATCTTCATTCTGCATTTGCAAAATTGCTAAATGTTTCTTTTACAGATTAAAAATTCACTAATAACAGATGTTTTATACTGTTTAAGTAAGGCCCTAATAAGGAAGATGGATATTTTCAGGTGTGTACTTTTATGTGATAATCGTTGATTTATGAAGGCCCACTCTCCTTTGTCTTGTTTCATTTGTGTATTCTCAAACTTTCCTCACGTTTATGGAGGACTACAGGGATGTCTATCCTTACAGTACATTAAGACAGAAAGAAGGCTTAAGGTTTTAGAGGTTCGTAAGAAAATCAAGGTGTACCAACTATTATGACACAGTTTCTATTGAGTTAGGTTGGTTCTAAGATTAAGCTAATAAGCAACCAAAATAATTTTCAAAGCTTTCGTTGCCCATCTTCTTCCAAGGTTGCACATAATTCTGAAGAGCGTTGTAATCACTTAAAGTGTCATAGAACATGAAGATGGTTTACTATGGTACAATTCAATAAGGGAGATTGTACAATAAAAAGTCAGCGTGGATGTTTTAGAGTTGATTAAAGTCCTTACTCACCAACAGATGTTAGGGAAATCCTATGCAGTGCAAAGGAACACTGATTAATTGAAATGTATTATTTCTGTATAAAAGGAACAGGAATCAGATAACTTTCCAGACTGGAAAATGAAATATCTGCACTGCAAAAATGCCACAGAGAGGTCAATAGACAAGTTTGAAAATATGATCTTTTTTTGTGGCTTGCACTTCTAGAAAGATTGGAAAAGTGTGTTGGACTCTCCGGAACAATCTTTACTTGGACAAATCTAAAAGACAGAAACTTCTTTGTGTCCATTGGCAACTGTGTATCTAAGCTAAATAATGATGTATGAAATGCAAAGTCCCAAAGGGGTCAATTTTGGAGCTTTCTCTATTGAACCTCTAAATGCTCCCACTAGGCCAAATTATGTCTACCACAGTGATACAGACGACACTCAAATACACATAGCATTGTTACCAAATTGCCACCGTGCTCTAGAATCACTGTCAGTGCATTGACCAAGCCAATGACTTGATATGCTAGAATTTCCAACAGATGAACAAAGAAAAACTGGTCATTATCTTTGGTGCAACAGAGGAAAGGCTAAATGTTGGCGCACACCATGAGTCCATGTCTCAAGTCAAGCTAGGAGTCAAATCTTGGAGTCATCATTGACTCAGATCTAAATTTCAACAGGCACATCAACTTAGTAACAAAATCGTATAGTACACACACTGATATCAAGCCTACACACCAGTGTGTGTGTGTGTGTGTGTGTGTGTGTGTGTGTGTGTGCGCTCGCATGCATGCATTTGGGCTAGCATGAGGGTCTGTCAATGTATCTATGCATGTCTGTGTGGGTGGTCAGTAGATTATGTTTTCTCTCTGCACAGTTTCTCTTCAGGCACAACCTGTCCTTCCAGGACGCAGGCTGCTGTTGTCCTTTGTCAACTCCAGAGGGTTTGTCTGGTTTCTGCCACACCAGGCTACACTCACTCTGGTCCCTGTGCTCTGAGTTCTCTGGCAGTGAGGTTGGCCACTTCACATGCCAAAGCTGCATCCTGTCTGCATACCCCGTCGCATCGCATGTGTCAAATCAGAGGGGGAGGAGGCGCGCGGCTGGCTTCAATAGACAGTTGTTCTTTCCAACCCAGGCTTCTCAGACCACAAATCCTCTCTCGGAGCGTCTTCTCGGCCAGAAGGCATGCGGCTTACCCCACACAGGGCCCAGGGCCTAATTACCCCCAAAAAAAGAGGGGGAAAGAGAGGATTCCCTACTGATTGAGCTTCCTGGGTGAACGTTGCTGGCAACCAGAGGGATATGCTATACCCTGTGGGCTTGCAGGAGGGAAACTGAGTGTATTGGAAAGTAGGGCTGATATGAGGGGGGAAAAAGGGTTTTGTGAGCCAAAGCAGATTTATGAATGGCAAACACGTCGTTGCACGCTTTCTTCGTTTTTTCGCTGTTTAGTGTTCCTGACACCTTGTCTGTTGTTCCCGTCTCACGTACCCCCGGTCAGGTACTGCAAAGGTATGTTTAATTGCAGACAACAAAGCCGGATTCAAAGAAGTTCCCAGGCGCGACGCCAAACCTCGTTCCAAGTGGTAACCGTGGAACACGACAGGAATTCCCTTCGCCATTTCTGCTTTGATGTCAACACTTCCTTCTCTGGCCTTTGATTGCCCCACAGTCAGGGCCCACACATTGAGCCCTTTCCCTGTAACATCTTTGCTGCTTGTACTCTCATGTGTTCCTATCACCGTTTAAGCCGCTGAGCTAATCCAGACGCCTGTATTGTATTGTTATTCTCTCTCTAATAACATGCTTTCCTTTTGTGGAATCTTTGGAGCCACTGTCATTGATGGCGTCCACATGTGCCCGATGGGAGTTGCAGGCAGCCATGCATGGTTTAACTTATCAGTTGGCTGCGTAGCTCCCGTCCTTGCGGAAGACACTCCACTCCTCGGCTGTCTCCGGGGTAATTCGGCTGCCGCTAATTTATGAACAAGGATAATTGGCAAACACAAGGGAAGGGTTTAACTGAAACTCAAACGTCTTAACGGCAGCAGCCCGGGTGAGTCACTCTCTCAGTCTGGCTGTGTTTGATAGGGGATTCACTTCAGAGCAGACAGGAACAAGGCCCTGTTTCATCTGCAGGACACACTGTAGAACAAGATGACAGACAGGGAGCTGCACAACTTGACTCAGTTGACGGCAGTTCACCTTCTGTCATTTGGAGCGCTACTTACGGACTACAAGTGTGACAAAGTGTGTTTTACATTCACATCTGGTCTGTCACACGATGCACATTCGTCACTATGTTTCTCTTCCGGGGGAGGGATACGCCACCACATTGTCCTCTCCCTTTCTGCGTTATTCGTATTGAGATGAATGCTGTAAGTAAAAAAACTGTCACAAGCAGCCACACACACTCACACACACACACACACACACACGCACACACACACGTGCACAAACACACACACACATTCTCAGTCTATGGAGTAAACTTGGCAGGCTACTAATGTTACCATCTGCTTGTGGGGAGATGGATAGGGCTGAGGGACGACCACAAGTAGCTAAGGTAATAGTGCTGGATTCCACTCAGTCTCTATCTCCCAGGCAGCGCAGAAACTCCTCATTCCACATCATTGGCCATCAAAGCATAGCATGGACATTAGCACAACAACGCAGTACTCTCCCAATGCATGTATCACTACTGTACCATTACCAGGCATACAGTTCAGTGTCAAAACAAATAAAAGATATTTTGGTCTCAGTGAATATGACTTCAGAAAGTATTTTAAAAAAGTGCATTGCAGATCAAAATAGCAAAGCTAGCCACTTGACTGAGCCCACTTTTTTTAAAGAATTCCTTTTATTTGCACATATAGAAAAAATAAACATGCATTTTAACAAGGACCATAATCATTTATCCAATATAGCCAAACAATTTGAAGGGAACTATGTGTATCAGTGCATCATAAAACTGGTTTCCAGTCAAACATAAAAAGATGTATAATATGTAATATTATGCTGCTTGTTATTTCTCTATAAACGCTAATCCGAATATTATTAAAAATAATTACCAATCACAGTCATGAGTCATACAGAATTAAGATTGAATGTCATATTTTTCGAGTAATTTTACCATACCGTCTGAAGGTAGAATTACGCGTCTGAAACCACTGTTGATAGGAAACCTGTGTATTCAGCATATCCAGGGGAGCATCGATGACACCACAGGGTATATGAAGAGGAGATTGGATTCTCCTTTAAGATATCAGATTCTGCATAGTCCAATAAAGTTAGCATTGCATTCACCCCAAGCGCCTGAGCCAACTCATTCCAGCTCAATACTCTCAATATCTTTCGAGTGCAACATAAGGCTTAACTCCTTTTTGGACCGACAGACCATGCGTTATTGTGACCCTTTACCAAACTTAATTTGACATGGTCTAGGAAGATTTTTCAACTTCACAGTTTGCAGAATTTATTAAATTATTGAATAACTTTATGTTATATACAGTCCATGCCTTTTCAGAGCATAGAGCAAAACACGCTTTGAGACTGGTCAAGCTGTGTCAAGACTAGCCCCAGATTGGAGCCTTTGAATTTGATGCAGAAAAATAGAAAGTGATTAATACACATACCATATTACCCTTTTCATTCGACTGCTTTCATCACGTACGTCAATTCTGTTTGATTCTCAATGTTTTTTCTTGATACATTGTCAGACAGATTTGACCTGAAGAGGACAAAAACTCATTACCTGCCTGAAGAAGGCTACCTTTCAAAAAGGTCCACACTAATATTAACATAAATGTTCCATAACAATTCCACATGCACACGTAATATTTGATCTTAGGCTGTACAGAAAAGCCAGAGCATTTTTAGAGTTTTTTTTTGGCTGGAGTGTGAGAGCGTTTATAGGTCCAGGGTAGTCAGTGAGGCGGGCAAACTTTAGCCTGAACACTTCCGCTCCTCTCCCCTCCCAGCCCAGCCCTGGTGCGTGTGTGCTGGGCTAAGAGGCTGTTCTCTCTGGGCTGGGAATCAGTCACAGAGATTAATGATCCGGGGCTCCATAAACCGCACTGCCCCACAGACAGCCCGCCATTATTCACACTGACAGGGCACAGACATTTTGAGGGGCAGGGGCTCAAAAAGAAAAAAAGGGCACATCCACATCCAATATAATAACACCTAATAATATATATATCAAAACAGTAATAAAAAAATCAAAAAGGAGGGCACCTTGTGATTGCTGGTAGTGCAAAGGGACAGGGGCTCTAACCCCACCTAACCCCCTTCTCCAGGTTCTGCACTGATAGGTCCAGGCCTGGCATTTTTGGCATATTTGATGGGACCGCTTGACTCTCCCCGGTGACGCGGCGCGCCCCACTGTCTGTGAGACGAGCTGGACCTGGCCATCTCACGGAAGCTGCCAGCGTCATCAACCACCGTGTCCGCGACCCCCGTGACCTGGCCCCACTGTCACAATGGCAGCCATGTCTGTTCGCACCGCGGGGTGCCAAGGGGTTTTGAAATGACTACAGCATCTCTCGGGATGGTCTGCTCTCACACCACTGTGTTACCAACAGAGCAAGGTGAGGACACAGTCGTGGAGGTCGAGGTGGGGTGGATATGGAGAGGCTGCCAATGCATCTAATCATATTTGGCATGCAACTTCATCCAGCCTGCCGGTATCTTTCTCCTCATCCTGACCATGTCTAAAGACCGGGAGGCGGGGGCACTGCCACTCAAATGTCAGATACCATGGTGAGGAGCCAATACTGTGATGGCTGGAAGGTTGTACTATATTTATACTGGTGGTGGATTCAACCGACGGCCTGTCTCTAGGAAGCATGTTCGAAACATGTGAGCGTCACGCCCAGATATCAGTATGATTAATACTAGTCGTCTGTCTCCAACTAATGGACTCTCATCTTTGTCAAACATAGATGTGATGTCTCACTCCAGGAAGAGAAAAGGCTCTGTAATTTCATGGCTCTGATGTGAATGTGATTGAGAGGGAAAACGTGTTGAAACTTCACCAGTTCATCATTTGTAAGCATTAAAAAGAGAGGTGACTGGTGTTTAAAGGTCTAAGGTATGCACCAGGATTTATGTGTATGCTGTTACGTAACGTACACATAATTGCATTTAACATGTAGACATGTTTTCATTAGTCATTCAGTCATGCGACGTCGATCTTTATCTGACAGTCAGCGCCTTCACCCACAGACTTTCCACCCAGGCATTATCTGTCTGATAGGTTTGTGGGCTTGGTATGTGTGTGTGCGTGTGTTTGTGTGTGTGTGTGTGTGTGTGTGTGTGTGTGTGTGTGTGTGCCACCTCCCGGGGGTGAGAAATCTGTGAGAATGTGTTCATGGTCTCCGTGTCCAATTTGCCTCCTATAGAGAGCTTGGCTCGTCGTAAGAGGGGCAGAGTTAGTAACCCATTAGGTGTGGGTGGAGAGGGGGGGTAGGGGCGTTGTACAGGCCCTAGGGCCTCTGAGCCTTGGAGGGTCTATGAAGGGGGAAATGGGGGCTACCGAAGATCTGGAGGAGCGTGAAGCTCAGGACACATGGCTCGCCGCACGATTCAAGAGGAGGCCCGTCTGGGAAAGTATGTGAATGTTTTGGATACATTCCAATTTCCCATCCAGCTGTTTTTAACCTGGGCGTCTTTCTCAACGCCTCTGACTCACGGTGTTGTTTCAGTACACCTCGCCTGCGCCGCCCCCACCAACTTCTGTGCTGATACGCGACATTCAAAAGCTAACCAACAGAACAGTATGTCGTTGGTGGGCAATCTGTTTGGATAGCGATCTCTAGGATGAAGGTTAGGATTTGCATGGGGCTGTCTTCCAACAGGATATTTGGGAAAGACCAAGCTGTTCCGAGAAGAGTCCGTGTTCCCTCACTCACAGTATGTCTCAAAATGACACCTAATAATAATGCTCCTCTGCTTTCACAGACATTGTACTGCATTACAGTAGGTTACTCTAGGTTTTTAGATAATCATAGTTTCGAGTGAATAGCGTTCTTAGGGATATGTTCAAGGGTTATCTGTGCACTTTGATAGACAACCATACCGACCATACAGCAGAAGTACAGTAGTTGAACCCCCCAAAAATGGAGTCGCCCTCCTTTTACAAGTCACCTTAGTTCAGGGGGCTGGTGGCACCTGTCAGGGAAGTTAAGAAGCCTGGTTCAGTTGTCACAGGCAGAGCATCAGCCTGCTGTCCAAGGTGATGAATCTAGACATGGGACTTTAGTGCAGGGAGCACTCTCCATGGCTTCTTAGGCTGTCTGTTGCTGTTTAGCAGACACCATCTATTCATGACACTATCTATCAAAGCAGCAAGCTGTTAATGTGACAAGAGGTATTGTCAGCTAAGACAAATCCAACCCAACATGATAAATGTACAGACTAAAAAGAAAACGTAATAATACAGTGACACTACCTCATACAAAATTATAATCAATCCATGTAAACATCCTTGTTAACAACTTTACAAACCATACCCCACAAGCTAGCATGAACACACACACACACACACACACACACACACACACACACAAACGCAATAAGTGTATCTCCACTGCAGTGCACATCTTTCAAGAGGAGAATGTGTGAGATTACATGTCCAGGGCAGCCCCTATCCTTTCCCTGGTGAGAGGAACATCTGAAGCCCATCAGAGAGGGTGGGTGTATGCCGACACCCACACCCACACACACCCACACACACACCCACACACACACACACACACACACACACACACTTGGGCTCTCACGGCAGCCCGTGTGATGCAGCTCAGTGGAGGGGACGTCAGATCCTCCAGGCCCAGGAAGGATGACTCACGCTGAGTTATATATTGGTCCCAGCGGGGCCTCCCATTCTGGACCGGGCTCCTAAGGGGATGGTCTTCTCTCCACATGGGCATGCTAACTTCTGTTACTTTTACCTTGAGTGGGCGGAAGATGTGAGGGATTGAACAGGTGTTCTGTGTTTCCTAAAATGAAAATGGACCGTCTTCGCAACGGGAGACAGTGAAAATGTATGAGGTCAAAGGGAATGATCTTAGGAGGGAGAAAATCTATTTGAAAATAGTCGTCAGTTTTGAAGACTGCCCAGTGGGATGTGAACCATAAGGTTCTTTTGAACATCTACTTTGAACTGATGTTGGGGTGGTTCCTTGATATAATATATAACTGTGCCAATGTGAATAATTATAGGTTTATCACATTTATGCCACCGCACACGTTTTTGAAAATACACAGGATACGGTGTGATAATATCAACTATGCCGAAAACCAAAGTGAGCATTTTAAAAAATATATTTATAATGGAATTGGGTTGAGAGCGGTTATGTCTTCGGGGGTTTTCAAGTGGGCACCATTACATCCAGGGTGTTTTGTTAAATTGAGCCCATGACACCTCCAGAAGGCTGAAGAGTGAGCAATGACGTCCCACAGAAGTTTGTGTTGGCCTATATATCTTCTTTCTCCAAACTCCATCCCTGACAAAGTTGATGTGGTGTGTGTCACCTTCTGCTCCAATGGGCAGGGCATTAACCATTGACTGCCTATGCTATATTATATATATAGCATAGATATATTTTCCTTGAGTAAGGCAAGTCTTGCACCCAGGCATTATGTGTCTGAGATCAGCTTCCCAGAGGGGGCATGTTGGATCCTCACCTACTCACTGGCTAAGATGCATAGGTGTTAGCAGTACAATGTAGGCTGCCCTGACAATAAAGCTCATTCTTGTTGGTGTCATTCCCCAAAGTCCTATCAGGTATATCTCTGCTCTACACTTTCCCAATTCCTCCATCAACCTTGTTTGGCTTGTGAGACAGTTTTGGCCCTCCTCACTGCTTCCTCCTGCATCTGATGTATCACTACCTATCCAATTACTATCTTGGGATTCTGTAAAGTGCCATTTCTAGATTTAGTGCACTCAAAATCCTCTGTAAACCCGGTAAACCAAAGCTTCACAGCAACTTTCCCGTAGAGAGCCATTTAAACACAGACAACATGACACCCCCAACCAATTTGTAGTTTAAAGCTAATTCTTCTTTCTAGCTTTTCGACTTTAGTGATGGGTCTATTATATATGGTGAATCGCCACATGAGCCAAGGTAGAAGTCACTGAAAAAAAAGAGAAAAAGAAACCATTCTTTATAATTTTTTTTTTTTTGTAGGTCATTAACCCAGGTCAAACTGACCTGAAGGCGGCAAGGGTATTAGTGTGAAGTCGGATAAAAGCAATGAAAGTCTATTGCACAAACAGAGCTAATACTCCCTAGATAGTCTGCTCTGTTAAACTGTCTGGCTTCACAGTGACTCACCCTACATCAGATCAGCTGCTCCTCCGTATCGTTTTCTCAGCAGAACAAGCTCACTTGAAAACCAATGCTTTCTGTCTCCATGGACAGATCTAGTAGAAGTGATGATCTCATAACACTCCTTCACTCCTCATCCATTTTATATTGCATGAATAGAGTAGCCATTGTGGCCTAGGTCTATTTGGCACAGCGTCCACAGCAGCAATTCAAGTGGACCTCTACCCCACTATACATACTTTCTTTTCCTGGGGCTTTACTGCCATGCCTTTAAACACCTTCGAATTTATGGAGGTCCAATTCTAACGTCCATGAGAGAGGTTTATGAACCCAGTAAAATGTTTTTGTGTGCAGTCTTCCAAAAAGTCTGACCACAAAGCATCCAATCATTACATTACCAGTCAGTATTGACCTTTCTTTACATTGTTGTGGCCAATGATGGCGTACAGTTAAAATTCCGGAGCAAGGCCTGCGGCTCAAAGCCTTCACAATCCTGGACACAGTGAGAGTTGCAATGGTACAATTCTTTAGTGCTCCTCCAAAACTATTGGAATTTTAGCGTGGACCTTTATTGATTCCGCCTGGTTTGGATGCTCGCCGCCATCACAGCCTTGGAGCGACAGTTGCTGTGGTGTTTTCACATGTCCTGACGTGAACCAGGAAACAATAGGTCAAATACGCTATGAAGATTCCACACAGTCTCCACCACACTTTGTTTGGCCACGGCCTCACATCTTTGGGGATATTGAGTGTGCTGTGGATCCGAACAAACGTACATGATATCCTCAAGTGATTCATTGATTCATAAAGAAACACATTGTACATATCATCGTATGAAATATTTTCAGATATGAAATATATAGGATAAACAAATGATTGGATCGGTTCTTATAAAATGTGGCGAACTTGTCCTGTAAGAGTAGTCAATAATTCAAGAAGTTAATTTGTTGGCTGCTCCTCCCGCCAAATATGTGTCTCCTTGTTCCCTCTTTCAGAATCACAGACTTCCTATGTGGCCACAAGGAAAAGTGTCTCCATAAGAAGGATGTCCCTCATGATTGACTCCAAAGCGATATGAGTGGAGACACGGTACGTCTCAGTTCAGCCCCATTCCTCTGTCTTTGATCACTGGCCATCTATCCATCAGCGACTACTTCATCCATGACTGCATCGGTGAAAACAAACGCAAACGTTACACAACCACGGTCCATATTCCTTCCTGGGGAAAATCTCGGCGTCTATTTTCGTGCCGCTAAATGGCATGACCTACGTCATCAACATAGCTATACCCTCTTTCCATGTTGCCCGTGGTGTCGGGCTAACAGTCGCTCCCTCCTCTGCTGAACACTTCGTTTCACCAGGCTGCGGTAATTGTTGGCCCTACAGGGGTTAAGGAGCCCAGAACATGTCCGGCTGCTGGGCAGTCATTACATGCTCTCCGTGCAATCCCTATTTCAAAGAGAGAGCGTGAGAGAGAGAGAGAGAGAGAGAGAGAGAGAGAAAGAGAAAGAGGGAGATAATCCTGCTTCCACGTAGGTCTTCGTGAATGAACCAAACACAAGGATCACTGGGGGGCTGGGGTCATCTGATTAGGATATTATTAACTACTCAACAATCGTATGAATCTCTAAGGGCCCAGGGTAGGCCAGAGGAGACTGGGCCTGTTAAGAATAGATTTGACGGTCTTTGACGTCATAATGTGCCCAAGTGCCACGTACGAGATCACTCCATTATGAAATCAGAAACATATTTTTCTACGTTGACTTACACAATGATAGCCCACATCCGATTCCCAGGAGGAAGCGATTGCAGAGGGGGATATTTATAATGCCTTCATCCACCTCAACATATTGTATCAGCCGTCATGTGGGGTTCTCTTAAAGAAATGTTAGGAGGTCGAAATCAATGGGATTTGTCTTTATGGCAGTACTACCGCAATGGTAATGTCTGTGGTCAAAGTGGATTCCAACAAGCAAGTCGAACATGGCAAAAGAGGATGCACACGAGACAAAATGTATCACGGTCATACTGCATCACCAGTGGCTCCAAGCCCCAAACAGACACAGAGGCTGCACGGTTCTGCCAGGACTATGGAAACACTGCCGCCAGGGTCACCAATGCTCTGACAAATATATTCCCATGTGCTGTTTCCATGACCAATAAATCAATCAGGCATACATGCAATAAAAGCAAAAAGGGGGTGTGATTATTATTGCAGTAAATACCATGTTGTCACGGTGCCAGCTTTTTTTGTTTAGTTTCTTCTGCCGCTGCTTTTATTGCCGGTCAGAGATGAGCGTTTTATGGCCCCGCAGGCCCCAAGAGCACGGGGCGGTTGGAGTAATGGGCCTCTCGCGTTCCCGTAAGGCTGCGTTTAAAACAGGCTGACATTGTAATTAGGCCTGTCAAAGGGCGGGCTGCGGGTGTATCTTCGTGCGGCCTTTGTGTAAAAGCCTCACCAGGAAGTCCGAGTCCAGATGGATGACCGTAAGAGGGACCTGGCAGTGGGTGGCTGCACAGCAGAGCTCTCACGACCCTCGGCGAGCCCACCGCCAGAGCAAACCATTGTTCACGGGCTTTTTATTTTTTTATTCTGAAATAACAAAGCAGAAACAATGTAGGCGCCGGCTTAGGTCAAAACGAATCTGGTCACATGCAGGGTAGTGCTTTCCGACGTGAAGTTATTACAGTAAATGTATCAGTTGTAAGCTGTGTTTGTATTGTGAAGGAGTGAAGGAGTCACAGAGGATGTTATGGGGAGGTTTGTTGGGCCCTTTGGCTAAACACCCTGGGAGCTCAGAGGTGAGAGGTCATCCAGCCCGACAGGCCAGGGGCCAAGCCGTCCTTGCAGCCTCCTCTCTGTGGGTGGTACCCAGCGAGGGTGGAGGCCAAGTTATTAGCTGTCATTGTTGTGCCCCCATATCGGATTTCTGTGTAATAATATTTAGCTTTCCTGGTGACTCCTACTGCTTGAGACTGGGTCCAGACCATTGAGTTTGCTCCGGAGCCCAGGAGCAGCGTGTGAACACAGACCGACGCCTCAGCACGAGGAGAGAATGTTTGACATTACCCCTGGGGAACACCTTCGCTTCTTCCCATTTCCACGACTGGGTCTGTCGAAGGTGTCTAATGTCGATGCTAATGGTTGCTGTGTGTCGTTGCTAACATTCTCTCGCATGGTTTCACCTAAAAGCGCTTGACATTATGTGTACGTGTGTTTAAATGTAGTCCAGAATCAAATTACACCAACGAAGAGCATGCCTGGGAGTTATATAGTCACTCATAGAGCAAAGAAAGTACTGAACATTTAGATTTTTTGTGCAAAATAATAATAAAAAAAATTATTAAAAGCAAAAATAATAAAATGTAAATGTCTATGTCTGCTCTAAGCTAAACATAAAAATCTAAATAAAAGTTAGACAAACTGATTTACAGCTATGAGCGTTAAGTGTTTAGTGCAGGAGAACGAGATGCACCAAAGTTGCCAAAGGTGACCTACCGTGTCTGCGTACTACAGAAAAAGAAAGGGCACACACAGGAAGAGGGGTTCTCTCCATAAGCCGGTTACAGACCTAATCAGCCATCCTTGGGCCTTCATGTCTCGTCCTACAGGTTCTTAACACTGATTGGATTAGGAGATGTCTGGGGCAAGCGTGCCTCCTTACCTGCCCACCCGACCCACACAGGAAACACATCACTTCTCAGAGTCGCCATGTGTCTTTGCTTAGCAGTGGGTGATAGTAGGACACTCAGCAGTGTGGCCTGATCGTTGCTCACCATCGTTCTCACAGCAGGCCTTGTTTGACAAACTGTCAGAACATTAACCGCTTCCGTCTTCAGTAATGATATAACTGGAACAACCACAGGTCAGACTATAACAACAAGTGTGGTTGGTAATTGTGGCATAGCAAGAGCAAGCCCCAACAGCCATTTTTCTGCTTCTCAGCTCAGAATCGCTGGACATGCAAGTGGCCCCAAAGCCGAATAAAAACAAAACCCCATCAAGGTTGCGGTGCCCCAATCTGTTCATGCACATTGCAAAGGGAAGCGGGATATGTTGAAACAGATGTTTTTCATATTGCTTTTGTGGCATGAAGTTGATGAGTGTTCTGTTACTTTAGCACAGGAGGTCTGATGCTGTAAGAATCAAGTTCAATTGTATCCCTCCCTAATTACACACAAGCTCTCTCTCTCGCTGAGCACTCCAGCGCATTGCCTCCTCCACATCCTTTTCGAAGGTATTAGTAGAACGTTTCAATGGTCTCAAAAGGTGAATAAAAATTCCCCAGTTTTACATAATTTGGACCATTTGCATTCATGCATTAAGTGTAAGCAATTTAGGCTTCTCCCATGAGAAACAGACACGAAATACACTAGAACACTTAGAACCCTGAAAACAAATTGCATTTTATGACAAACTTTATTGGGAATCTATCGGAGTTTCCAACCGGCACATAGTCCAAAAACCTGCAGTCCTTTATTGCCCAGATATTCCTTTTTTCCCCTGCCCTTGCATCTTATGGCTATGTGAATAAAAGCTCTTTTGTACAGTGATTGTTTATGATGCAAAGACATTTGGTTGTGTCGTGAAAACCCAATAGTTACATGCTCTATAACGACCAAGGAAACCTAATATCCTAATATCAAAGAAACTTGAATCAAACATGTCTGACGTAATTCTCTCTCACTCAAATAAAAAAAGAGAAGAAAAAAATGACAGCACGTTTCCTGTTTGGCCTGTTGTTGCCTATTTGGTATCCCACTTTTTCTCCGTCTGTCTGCCCTGTTGTCCCCACTGAACCCTTCTCTGATGAAAACTGACAAGCAGCTAATGTTATTAAATTGAGTCCTGTCTGCATTGGCCTGTACACCTGTCTCTCTTTCTCTCTCTCCCTTTCTCCCTCTCTCCTGTCCCTAGATCCAAAGAGAGTGGTGGAGTTTAATAGATGAAGTGGTTGTTTCATCTGTATCATATTTCTTTGACATCAGAGAGGTTAAAGGTCAGGGGTGCCGTCTGCTCCTCAGACAAAGTCTGACCGTTACTTATTACATTCAGCTTTGAAGGGCATGAGGTCCCAGTTTGAACATCTGTGTATGAACACACACACACACACACACACACATACCTACACAAACATTTTACTGTAACCAATCCCACCGTCAGATTAAATTGTTGTTACAAATTGCTTTTGTCACTTACAATCAAGTAGGAGTGACTCATTATTTTCTGCAGACCATGCTTAGCTACTACCACATCTTCCCTATTCCCAGCCTCACCCTCTCACTTCCAAAAAGGGTTTACATTCCCATCGATAGCAACATACAGTACCAGGCCACACAAATACTTCTTATTTTTGCTGCAACCTCTCCACGTCTCCATTGGGAGGCTTTTGCCAAAGCATGCTAGAACTCTGAGGAAAAACATTTTTTTCCTGGAGCAGCCAAAAAGTTATCGGTGGTTGAGAAACAATGGCACACCCTGTGCTATTCTCACTGCTGCTCGAACCCCAGACGTCCTCAATAATCCCCCGTTCGTTTGTTTGTCCGTTCCCGGTTACTTCCACAAATTGGTTGTGTCAGATTTGGCTGAGAAGCACCTAGACAACCTGACCAACATGGTCACCTCCCATTTCCAAAAGGGACGGAGAATAAAGGAGAGAAAACGAGAGAAATGCTTTAATTGCTGCAAGAATTTTAGACCGTTGGGGGGATATTTGTTTGAGAAACGTGAGTCACAAGACCGGGGGAGAGGCAGCGGTGTGATCCAGCGGACTCGGCCCCGGTGTACTTCCAATGGCAACCTGAGTGGCTGTCCTGACTGGGCCCTAGCCATGTTTAGACAGCACTGGAGAATTATGACCAATCATACGAGCACGTGTGCCTATGTCGGTGTGTAACAGGGAGGGGGTTGAAGTCGTTAGGCAGACACAGAGGTAAGCCCAGGGTAATTCATGTCGACAGATGTGGAATGGGTTCGCTGCGAAACAGAACGTTTAAGGACAGCAGCGATCATTGCTATTTCTCATAAATATGAACTCAGTGCACTGTCACTACCCAATCCCGGCAAGTCATTTGAATCGTGTTTCTGTATGCATACAAAGTGGTTTGATAATTTTGGGGTGGTGACAGTTTGCAAGGAGGTTGAGGACATTCTGAAATATTGTCTTACTAAATGTTGTGGATTAAATCTCTCAGCCGCAGCAATCCTAAATGAATTATGCATAAGGTAGTGAAGCACCCTTTTGTACTGCGTCTAGACTGAGCATGGCTTCCTTGCATAGCTCCAAGGCCTACAGAGCACGCTGTGAAAGTATTTAGTGTCACGGTTTTGTCCATATTTCAAATGTCAGCAGTACTTTTATTCACGGTTTAATATTGGAAACCCTTTAAATAAAAATATTTAAAAAAACTGTCATAAAAAATACCCTTTTCTGAAATATGTAGCAAGGGGAGCTATTTCTGGTCAGTGTACTGAGTTTATTGGAATAGACCAGTGACGAGTGGGAGGGAACAGAGTAATGGCTTTACCTTTGTCTTGGCAAATTCAAATCCATAAAGCTAACGTCAAATTAAGATCTGGTCGTGACTGTGGTCAGGATTGATGCGGGAGAGTAGAATCGCTCCAATGGTTTGCAGGTGATTCTTTTACAGGCTGATGTCTAGTACGAACCGGAGCTTTTACGAATTAGAAAAACTGTTGACTTAGGACAGCTCACTTCCTTAACGAAAGGCTGCTCACCTGGACATGTCTGTCTGAGAGCGTGATTTATAATTCCTCAGATAATATTCGATTTCAGCATATTAATGGCAGGACATTTAGTTTGCACACCCTTTTCAGCAAAAAAACTGTGAGACAATTTGAAACATATAAGGGAAGTTTACATGTAATATACACGCATAGTTGTCCAATGTCCAATTGGGATTAAGACTGTACAATAATGCATTAAGCAGGGACAGCCTGTATAACCCTTGACAAACTTAGGTTAAGGAAAAACCAACACTTATTCAATAGGATTGCTTTGGCATTGATTCTGATTCATTACCATTTTCAATAAATGCACACCTATTCTTATATATGATTCTAATATAGGATATTAATATTTATTGTATTTCTGTAATGGTTATGTTTTCACTCTCGTAAGTAAGCATGAGCTAAGTCTTAATAAGTTCCTTGGAGCTGTTTTACTCACACTATGTATCCATATTTTTAACTAACCCAGTAATTCCCTGTGGTACTAAGCACCTCAATAAATAAAACGTTGAAACTTATTAAGGTGTTTTTGCACATCTGACTGTCTTATTAAAAAGCAATATATTAGTTTGAAACCTAATAAATACATTCAAGAGGAAATTCTACAAACTTAATAGTATCATAAATATGTGCTTTGTTAACTATGGTCAGTTTATCCTGCAACCTTAATACCCCATGCACCGAGTGATTTATTGATTTCCCCTTTCCAAAGAACGTTTTAAACTGATGACTTATGGTTCATCATGACTAATCCCTTCTCCCTATCTTTATTTCTAGCTGTGTCTCTCATTTCCTTCTCCCTCTCCCTCTCATTCCTCCTGTCCTCCTTCCCCTGTAAGTTTCCTGAGGTACGCGTTTTGCACGGTTGTAAAGTGGGTCCTACAATCCATGCAGCCCATATCCTCCTCCTTGGCCTCCAGGACGCCCCGCTGGCACCTGGGGTTCAGAGAGAGGGCAGCCCAGCCAGGCCTACAGCCCCCAGGCCATGGAAGTAACTGGGGCTGAGCATGCCTGGGGCCCGCAATCCTGATGGATGGAAACCATTACCAAATGTATTACTGACCATATGAGTGGCCAGACCAGGGGGTGGCCATTGCAACCCTGCACTCACCTACATGGGCATTTCAACACAGCAATGTGGTCAAGTCAAATTATGTATAGGCACAGGCATACGGTCATACGCACACACAAACAAACACATACACACACACACACACACACACACACACACACACACACACACACACACAAACACACAAACACACACACACACACACACACAGCCCTAGTTAATGGAAATAGAAAGAATAATTGTCTGGCTGTATTTAAGGTGGGGTGTTGATCAGGGTGCTAGTCAGGCCAACAGGCACACAGGAGAAGCAGTAGAGGCGGCAGCAGCAGCAGCACCATCGTCCCCCCCAGAGAGAAGATATCACCATAGCCTGGTGAGCTGACAGCTTCAGGACCCCTTATTGAAAAATCAATGTCCATTTGTGCGTCCAGCTCACCTGGCCGCCTGCCAGCTCGGCTGAAGTCACCTAATGAAGCCCGATCCCGTTACCTGATTCCTGATTCGCCGACTGAAAGTCACTTTGCCTTGCCTCGCTGAAGTCCCTGGCTCTGTCCGAGGCCTGGCAGGCCATGCGGCGTGTCGGTGATGTTATGATGTTATGTCACCGTTTTTCTTTGGCTGCGCGACGGTGTATCGTGATCATATCTGCTGAGCATGACTACCCGCGTTGCCTCCACGTGCAGAACCGCAGGTTCTGTCCCCACCGCCACCTCACATATTAGTGTCCCAGTACGTAAGTTACATTGGGTGGGAGCGTTGTTACAGAGCATGCCACCAACGGGGAGTCCTCGAGTGACGCGTGTCCAGACAGCTGTGGTGTCCAGACAGCTGTGGTGTCCGCAGCGGATTAGAGTCGCCCACAGAGCGTCACACATGGAGCAGAGGGGGGTGGTCAGCCACCGCAAGGCTCTAATCCTCTGGCCAGCACGTCACATCTTTATTCTAGGTGGAGGATCGCTGTCAAACAGTATCCCCCCCGCCCCCAACCCCCCCACACACACACACCCTCCACCCCCACTCAGAACTGAGATCCTCCTGGGTAAGCTGCTCCAGCTCTGATTATTAAATGACGCAGTAAAACGCAATCCTCCTGCTTTTAGTGCATTGTATTCTCCTTTATGAGTTTGAAAAAAAATAAGAGATTGGACGAGCGCTTTCTCTTAACATAACCTTTGCTCAGGATGGGTCATTGTGGGAGAGGGGGGGGGGAAATGGAGAACAGAAGGAGGGGGGAGAGGAGCGAGGGGGAGGAAGGAGTGAGAGAGTGGAGAGAAAGAGAGAAAAGGAGGGGGATGATTGATTGGCACTGTGACATTATAAGGGACAAGAAAAAGGAAGGCACACCTTGGGGCAGCCAAACAGTCCCCTCCCCTTTGATCCACATTCCCCTCCCCCTGCCTCCCCTCCCAGTTTACATTTTGCTTGGATTGGCTGCTTCTCATTATCGGCGACACACTGGACTAGGGTGGAATGTGCTCCTCCTCCGAAGCAATGGCTTCTGTAAAGTTGAGTTGGCATTTACAGCTAGGATGTTCACCTTCCCCTGGTGACCCCAGCCTGACCCCTGATCCACGGGACCTGGCTGCTTTGTGGAGAAGGGGATCGGAGACATTCAGCAACATTTATGTAGGTTTTGTCTGTCCCCATTTCAAATTTCTCTGGATGTTGTGAAGGGGGGGGGGGGGGGGGGGGGGGGGGGGGGGGGGGGGGGGGGGGGGGGGGGGGGGGGGGGGGGGGGGGGGGGGGGGGGGGGGGGGGGGGGGGG
>JAVQIZ010123127.1:0-20470 GCA_036023535.2 Galaxias brevipinnis | reverse complement strand
CACACACACACCCAATAGAAAGCACAGTGTGGACCAGATGTGTATTTACAGAGTTTTAGTTCTCGTTTGTTTCACAGATTTGAGAGTTCTTGGTTGCCTTATTGATAGGGGTGTTCTCTAAAGCAGCATGCGATTAAGTAAACTCCCCTGTTATGCTATCTTCAATCTGACTGGCTTTCAAAGCAGGGACCTATCACTACATAGGCAGCACATCTAAACCTCCTGGTGTAAGCTACCACCAGCACCTCTGTCTCATCTCTCACTCACTCACTAAGCCACTCACACTCACACACATGCTCACAGGCATGCACTCAAGCAAGCTTCCCCCCCCCCCCCCCCCCCCAGGCCCTGCTGCTGTTCTGCCTGACCATTTTCGTTAGCTCCAGGCCTGGACACTAGGCAGTAGGCTGGTAAGATTTAGTAAGTGGTGCGGCATAGGCCACCCACTGAGCTGCATTGATACGCTGCACTCACAAGGCTGGGATCACAACAGCTGACCTTCTACTTCTCCAGATTAGCCTGACATGCCTCTAACACCTTCTCACTCTCAAAGCCCAAGCCTTTTACTGGGAACACAATATAGGCAAGAAGCCTTTAAACAATTTGACCCTGGTTCTTCAGTTCGGTGCGTCGTAAGATATTAGTGCAAAGCATGAACTGTGTGAAGATTGTGCTCGTCTTATTTTTTGACGGGTACTTGTGCATTCATGTACAGTAACTAGAGAATCAAAAACGAGTAAGTCAAACAAGTGCAACCCTTTCACAAGTGCCTCAGGCCAGCTGACTGTAATACCTCAGGGACACCTGAGCCAGACTTTTCCATGGCGAACGCCTGGGCTCACATGTCCCACAGTCTCTGTGGTATGCACTCTAAAACACGCTGCCAAAAGAGGAGGCACGGGCGAGAGAAGAGCAAACTCGCCAAGCGTTTTGCCGAGGCCAGTGACGACAGAACCGTCACAGAAATAACCCCTCCACCAGCCCTTTTCTCAGAATTCACCACAGGGCAAGCGGCGGCAGTCGCGACATTTCTTTCACGTGCTGAAGTTGCGTGTGTCAGTCTGCGGATCTCTCAATTACTGTCCCTTTTGAGTTTCCATCATCTGTTGAGACACAAGTTTCCACATATGCAGATTGAAACGGTATAATTTCTAGTTAAGCACGTCGGCATGATTTGACAAACTTGCCCTATGATGGATGTGACTTGCCAGCTGAAAGCAGTTTGTATTTGTATGCGTACAAATAACAATAACTCTGTTGTGTGCAGCCTGAGAGGCTAACACGTTTACGTCTCTCTTCCTCGCTCTCTCTCCAGGGTCCCATGGATGAAGCCTGTGCGGAGGGGATCAGTGACGAACACTACCGTTTAGAAGGTACACTCTCTCCACTCCTCCACACACCCTCCCTTCATCTCATCCCAGACATCTGCTGACGAGGCCCCATTTTTATTTATTATTTCATTTATCTCTTATAAGAGGTCCCCTATTACCTTCCCTTTCTTCTCTCCTACTTTTTCTCTTGCCACCACAATCTCCTCCGTGTATTGCAAACAGCCTCCATCCTCTGCCCCCCCTCTCCCAGTGCAGTGGGATCCTGAATTAGGGGCTCTGGGCGGTGTAAGGCCTTCCTCTTCGTTTGAACTGAGAAGGAGAGGGAAGGAGCCAAAGTCAGATTGGGGATCCAGGCAGAATTTGAGAGTGAGTGGGACAGGACCAGTCAGGATATGTGGGTCAGTGTGACTCGCCTCAGAGGTGGGCCTGTGTGAAGGTTCTGGAAGTCAGTGTTCAGTGGGCAGCGTTTTAAAGGTCCTACGTGAAAAGCATTTGTCGTCTGAGTCAGCTTCCTCCTGTCTTAGGTAAATCCACTACATTGAATTAGGCTTGAATAGCCAATTTTGACCGTAGAGACCCTCCTCTCTGTTTGTTACAATACATTTCTATAATGTGAGGAGTGCGCACACAGAACTGTATCATATTTCTCATGGCACATTTAAACATGAATGATAGCCTAATAGCTGGTTGACGGCAACCCTTGGATGAACCATATTCACTCCAATCAGATCTAAACATCTGACAAAGTATGTTGTGGAAGTGAGAAAAGGAGAGTGTGAAAACGACTTGAGATGACAGGGGGACCAAAGCACTTAAAAGCTGTCTGTCCTCAGGGCCTCTCTAAGCACTTCCAAAGAAAGTTCACAGGGATTTAAAAAAAGAGCCCACTGGCAAAATTGCAAAAGGGGAGAAGATGTGAGATGAAAGTGCATGTTGGATGTTCCGTCATGCAACCACAAGCATGCAGTAAAGTCTGTGTGTGTGTGTGTGGGGGGGGGGGTGCTTTTAAGGAAAGACTCTGAACCCCTTGAACATGCACGTTGCCATGATGCTTTGTTTTATGGGCCAAACACTGTATGTTATGCCACTTGACAGCAACAGTGGAGCATGGATCCCTCACCAGTGTGCTATAAGATAGCCTAGCAAAGCTGGGTGTGATATCTGATGTGGTGTGTGTGTGTATGGTTCAAAGACAGCAGGGGGTTAGTGTGTCTGTGTGTGTGGATGGCAGGGTTACTGGAACAAGCCTTGCATGGAGGGTGCCAACCCAGACTGCCCCCCTTTCGATGTGATCTCTAGCCAATCCCCTGGCGGCGGCTCCTCTCATAAAGAGCAGGCTTATGTCAGTGATGATGGGGTAGGGGGGGTCAGAGAAGGGGAGATGGCAGATTACAGTTTCTCCTCCGGGCATTTTATTAGCCCGAGATAAGCATCTGCAGCATATTGGGCTTGACACTGAGTAGATTTTCCCTCGTGCACAATGTTCCCTTTGAGCACCTTGGAAGATCAAACGGTAAGACCAGCCGTTATTCCCCTCAAAAAGTTGGTAAAAGCTCCCGTGGACGAGGCCTTTCATTTCTGCCGTTCTCTCGGCCCAGGGATGGGACAGGTCCTCTTTGATCTGCTTGGATCAGGAGGAAAGAACGGGGCTGTTGTGTCTGCTCCTTTGGCAAGCACAACAAACAGTGTTTCAGATTTGACTTGGCTTAATTAATTAGTGATTCTGTTTTACAGCTGGTCTGATCCTCGTCCAAAGGCTCGGGAATGGAGCTTCAAAGTGCGTTGGGAAGGAGGGGAGGGGAAGAGGAGAGGGCAGGGGGGAAAGAGGGGAGGTGCTGTGCGCAGGGTGCGTGACTCGTGGGAACCGGCCAGCTCTGGAACCCCTCACAGCCCATCCCTATGGAGCAGCTGCTAACCTCTCCATCCTAAGAACGAAACCAAATGACTTGCCGCCGAACGGGGACAAACAAACAGACGGTGCCGGACGTGTTTGTTACTTTTCCCCGCTGGTATATTTGGCACTATAGCATTTCATTTTGCAACATGACACAAGTGTGGTTTGTTGCTTTGGTCACTTATATAGCAGCGCATGTTGGCAGACATAGCCCTTCACGTGGGAGTCTGGTTGGCAACGCTATTGAGGATATGAGTTTTGGAGGAACATAGCTCCTATGTGACAGATGAGGACCCCCCCACCCCCTTCTTCCTCCAGTTGTCTGTCTGTACAGTATGTGTGGAAGCTGGATGAACGTCGTGTCACACACACAGAGTTATGAGCTCAGCTGTGTCAGGGGCAGAGCCTCATGGGGCTCTCACCGGTCCTTTGATGTTTACATACTGTTTCCAGAACAGCATCTATTTTTGAACGCCACCTAATATCTGGTCTCGTTCTTTGCATGCTATCTCTGTTCAGTGTTCTAAAAGACACTAAGTTCTTTAAAAAATATATTTTGTCTACCTTAACCCTTGGTGTTCTAAAAACATGATGCATCTACCTCAATCCATCTCCCAGGGGCATCGGACCCCTGCTGTCCCACACAATTAAACCCCCTAGTCACAGTCCTCTATCCTTAATGTGTGGCCCCTGACTGTCTTTAATAGTGTGTTTATGTGTGTGTCCCTGCAGTGGCTCTGCCCCCAGAGAAGACGGACAGCTGTTGTGTGGAGGAGAAGATGCAGGGGAAGGAGAGCCAAGTGCCCAGAGGGACTCAGAAACAGCTCCAATTTGAAGTGAGTTTGAACACCGACCAGCCAGACTACTTGGTTTGGATGCTAAAGCTAAAGCATACACTCACACACTAGCATGCATCATGCATAAGAGACCCTTATCATCCATGTATCACTTCAGGAGCTGGAGTGTGCCGTCTCGGTCGAAGAAGACAACAGGCAGGAGTGGACATTCACTTTGTACGACTTTGACAACAATGGCAAAGTCACCAGAGAGGTAGGAGGCGTTATCTTTGAATGCATTAATATACATAGCCTACAAACATAAATCCCTCCCTAAAAGCACAACTTGTCCACACTACACACCTCATGTGGCCTATGTCATACGCTTTACCAGATAGATAGGCAGTCATACAGAAAGCAAGATATGTAGATCTGACACCTTCTCTGGGATACTGCTGC
This sequence comes from Galaxias brevipinnis, assembly GCA_036023535.2. NCBI lineage: Eukaryota > Metazoa > Chordata > Actinopteri > Galaxiiformes > Galaxiidae > Galaxias > Galaxias brevipinnis. The sequence goes on along the minus strand of JAVQIZ010123127.1, from coordinate 16,010 downwards.
TTGTATCTAAACCAAGAGAGTTCATTGCTTTTCCTGTTCTCAAAGACACCTATTGGCTGCCTTCCGCCCTGTAAAGATCTGATCGAGCGGTGAAAGGGCCTGTGTTTCTTTTTTAGCTGAAAAACAAAGTGTGAAGATACTGAATCTGTCCTCTGTGGTTATGTCTTCAGTTTCTTTGGCATTGCCCCTTGGCCCTGTAGCTCACGAGACAGCAGGCGGCAGCTTGCAGACAAAAAATTCAGGGGAAAGTAGCTTTCTTCTTTATATCTTCGCACATACGAGAAAAATCAACCCAAAAAAAACGACACAGGAGGCTTTTTTTACGTCTGTGTTTGAAAAAAGTATCTGGAACCGGTCCCTAAAGCCATCATAATAGTCCTTTTATGCTGCTAGTTAGAGAACGAGGCAGTAGGAAGTCATGCTGTTGGCCTTTTTTCGGGGGGGAAGGAGACAGGCAGCTAATAGACCGAAAGAGCAGCAGGATAATTTCAGAGTGATTTTGAGAACCCCGTTTCACAGCAGTGGAAGTCAGGGGAGCACTTGTAACTGTGCTGTAATTACATACAGAGGGAAAACTCTAACAAGACTGGAGGATGCATAATTGAAAGTCATGTGATTTTGATTTGAAGAAGCTAACGTTCTGTGTGTGTCCTAGACATTCTCCTGCTGCATGTATGGCTCTCTCTGGGAATGTTTAGTCATTTGTTCTCTCTCTCTGTCTTTTCACGAAGACATTTAACTACTGTGTATGATCTGGAGAATGACTAGAATAATGTGTGACAAGACAAAGAAAAGAGAAAAGACAAGGGGAAATGAATAAAGAGTGGTGCGGTAACAGCTAAAGACTAAGCTTTACATCAGCCATGACATCTTTGTCTGCTACTCCTCCTGCCTCCTTGACACACAGTTTCACGCAATTAACATAGCTCCTTTCCCCTGGCTTGCCTGTTTACTTTACAGGGAACCGAAAGAACTGCCATTTATGCATATTTTGCTGCGGTTAAAAAGGCGAGTGTGTACAATAGGCCTTGTAATCGATGCCCCCTCTCTCTCATCTCCTGTTTCAGGACATCACCAGCCTGCTGCACACCATCTACGAAGTGGTGGATTCCTCTGTCAACCATTCCCCCAGCAGCAGCAAGACTCTGCGGGTCAAGCTGTCCGTCGCACCCGACTCCAGCCAGCGGTGGAGAAGCTGTACGCAAGGTGCTGCAGGTAAAGGCAGGCAGAACAGAGGCAGGATCAAAGGGCTGGGGGGAGGAAGGGGGGACTGGCTTTCCCTGCGTTCCCTGGTGTCAGCTCATCCAGAGGTGTGTTTGTTGTCACGCAGAAAGGCACCTGTTTCAGGCCTGTCAGACACCCCTCCTCTCTGTCTCACTGTCGCTCCGTCATTCCTGCTCAATGGGGTACATTTTTAATGATGGGAGGAGTGACGGAGCCAAGAGAGGCCCCCCTGTGCCTTCAAGTGCCCTGAAAGAAGCCTTAAGAGATGCGCACAGTCCTTTTGATATCCACAGCCATTTTTTTCTTTTCTCCAAAGCTTTTTTTTTCTCTTCCCCTGCTCACAGCTGTCGGGAATATATAGCTACATTCAACTTAACTTTTCATACGACTTTCTGACGACTTGGTAAACAAGTATTGGGGAAAAAATACTTCAAAACCACACTCCTGTTTGTTTACGTCCTTTTATTGTGGTTATTTATACCTATCGCAATTTGAAAGATGCTGGCTTTGAAATTATTGCTGGATGTCTACATGCTAATTTAAAAAAAAAAAATAACACATCTGATCTAGCACCAGTAATAAACTCGGCATTTTTTTCTATTTATTTCATGTTTCATATGAAGGCTTGAGTTGGAAATAGAATAAATGAAGCGTTGTTTTTCCACTTTTTTTATAGATCTTCAAAGTAAACGGCTGTGAACAAAGGTTTCTTTTTTCTGAGGTCTGCGTGACTGTTCTAGAGTGCTGTGTGTGTGTGTGTGTGTGTGTGTGTGTGTGTGGCTGCTCTGTGCTGCTCTCTTTGATAATGGTCTGCTCTGTCCCTCGCAGACATGCCCCACCCGAGACAGAAGCTTGACAAATGCATTGAAGAAGCCAAAAGTGCAGATAAAAAGTCCCGTGCCCTCTCCAGGTAATTGGTGCACTTCAAACGTGTGATGGTCCTCTTTGTACAATTCCATCTATGTCCACTTCTCGTAAAAAATAATTAGGTTGCTGTGCAGTTTTACACTAACTTTGTTTTACCTTATCGGACTGTGTTCTGATGAGAGGTGTAAAATGTGCCTGCAGGCGTCATCACAGTGACCATCCCACCCAGCAGGGCTGCCAGCGCCACTGTGTGGATGAGAACCTGGAGCGCAGGAACCACTACCTGGACCTGGCTGGCATCGAGAACTACACGTCACGCTTTGGAATCAGTGAGTGAAACAGAAGCCCTTTGAAGCTGCCTCCAAACAGAGGAACTCATTACAGTTGCCACTGCCCAGAGCCATTAGGTGTACTAGCCTTGTTCAGGACTGGTCAGTTAACATCTGGACTGGCACAATACATTATGTGTTCAGGGCAGGCCTAAGCACTCAGCAGCAGCAGCAGCAGGGGCTGCTGTGGATTGAATTATATTTAATGGAAAGCGTTGACGCAATGATTATTTAATGTGGCCTGCACGCCAGATAGTAAACGGGTCTGTTTTCTAACATGCCAGATTGTGTCTCTCCTATATTTGTACCTTCCAAATCCATTTCTACAAGAGCCTAGTCCAAACATAAAGTTATGTGCTAAAATGCAGCCAGCAAGATACACTTAGTTGGTAGTGTATTCGACTAAACACTAAAATAAGGAATACTCATGAAAATCATACATCTTGGTCACAGATTAGATGTGTTGATCCAATGACAGTGAGGCATTGGAGAGTGATTTGTTTTTGTTTCGCACAGAGTACGTTTTAGTAATGATCTGTATTTTCTCCACCACAGCCCCTACCGCAGAGCCAGCAAAAGCAGAGCCCCAGACTCGGTCATCCAACCAGACAAGGTCTCGCTCCCATGAGCCCGAGAACGGCCACTCTTACCCCCACCACCGCCGCTCACAAGCCATTCTGGAGACTGCTGCCCCAGACAGCCTGTGTCCTGTCAGATCGAGGGGCCAGGAATCTGGGAAACATGCCCTAAGCTCCCCCAAGACCCATGGCCGCACGCCTCCCACGCAGACCACTGGCAGGGTGATGAGGAGCCGAGGTCTCCCCCCAACCCCGGCCCTTCTCAACCAAACCCCTCCTCACCAGTCCTCGGCTCCCTACCGCAGGCACAAGCAGCGGTCAAAGGAGAGCCAGGTGTACCGGGCGCTGGGCTCTCTCGGGCCCCCAGGGGCCGTGGTGGAGAAGGAGCAGGTGAAGGAGCTGCCCAGCGTGCTGTTGTACGAGGGGGGGCTGACCCAGATGGTGCAGAGGCATGAGCACCACCACCACCATGAACACCACCACCACTACCACCACTTCTACCAGTCCTGAAGTCTTAGACCGGAACAAGCGACAACCTGCAAGCCCGACACCATACCCAGCTTATTAGACACTGTAGCTGGCTCCTGCTGCATAAAATAGCACAGCACTGCAGAGGCAGGACTGTAGCAGGGGAGCTGGGCTTTGGCCATTGGTTGCCGGCTCTGTGGGAGAAAGGACAGGGACAGGTGCAACCTAGTGCTAGGGTTTTTGGAGACTTATTTATTGTGCAAAACAGAGCGCCAGTCTTTCAGGCCAAAACCCAAGGAATAGTATGGAGCCTAGAGGCACAGCATAAGGAGACTGTTGTCATCCCCCTCTGTCTGGTCGTGTGTCCCAGGCTTCCACATCCATGGCACCAAACAAGCACCACAGTCCTCCTAGACCACTAACTGAAGCTATGTGGACGGTTTTCAAAGGGCATTTTGTGGTTTGAGCAGAAATACTGATGTATAAAAGAATATGTATATATATATGTATATATATATATATATATATATATACATATATATATATATATATATATGAAGGAAATTTCTTGAAGGGAAAGTAGGGCACAGTGTTCAATGTGTATCTAAAGGCACGGATAACAGTGTGTTTGTGTGCTGTACGCAAAATGTGCGAGAGTGAGTGAGAGTATGTGAGTTGTGTGTGTGTGTGTGTGTGTGTGTGCATTTATCAATGTATGTATTATTGATACAAAATGTGTATGTAGTGTGAGTGTATGCCCACAATATAGCACGTCTGAAGACCACTTGAAGGGCGCTTGGTGCTGTATTTCAAACATTCTATTGGACTGGTCATGGGAATGGAAATGAAGATTCTGGCACGCGTGATACAGGATAAATAAAATGAAATGAAACTGCTCAAATGCCAATAGTGAGAATACACTATTCTAATCAGCTGCTACCTCTAGTATTATTGTAATTGTTGGTATTATGATAATTTTCGATTATCATTTAGTTGTTGTGAATTATTCCACCTTTTGAACAAATACCACAATCTGTTATTTAGTATTGAAAAACGAAAACTTTTAATTGTATTACCTAACATTATATGTAGCCTTCGTATTAAGCACCAGGTATACCAATATTATAAGCTTTATTTATGAGGTAATATGTTTGTTTCCACAATCTTTGTCTGATGTCCCTTCAAAACCAGTGCTCAAAACAAACTCAACCTTACATTTAGTAGTCCCCAATTGTCATTCTCACTGAAACACCCCCTACTTCAGTTAGCCACAGCCATTGCACACTCTTGTCTTTGAAACCCCACCTCGCACACAGGGTCGCATCCTGACCGATATGAGGCAGAGTTTGTAGACCATGTCACTTCCCTTCCCTGGTCCCCTAGCACCCTGGGCTGCTGGCCTCCTCTTGTCCTCAGCTGTCAGCAGGTATTTCACCAGGCAGTCATGTGGCCCCAGCGCTCAGCCAACAAGGCTCTGTTTATGTTGCTGTTGGGTTGAGGCTTTCAGCTGTCTCATACCTCTGGTGCTGGATGACACTGGGCTCGGCCTACAGACTCCACCAGGCTCATAACTCTACTGCAGGCCTGCTGTCAGGGCCAGACACTTCTGTCTGCCTCGCACCCTTTGGTGTGCCTTTGTACTAACAGCCGAACCCCTTATTTATATAACTGGTGTGGGACTGTGATCTGGGCTCCTGAGGCCGCCGTCTGAGTCTCATCTGGCCAGCGGGAGGTTATCCAAGTCAATGTGCCTTAAGCAGAACCTGGTTACTAACTGGAGCTGCACTGAGAGTAAACCTGTTCTTGCCCTTCCCCCAACGGTGTGCAGGAGCCAAGTTCGTTGCTCTAGCATTCATATACGGCAATGTATGTTCAATGCTAGCCATTAAAGGACTGCCCCTTTTTTCATTGTCTGTGTGTGCGCGCGTTTTATGGGAGCAGGAATCCAGAGAGATTCCATGCCCATCTGCAGCCCCTGCAGTGCCCTTCCAAAGCAGCAGGCTGTTCCTTAGGCACCACAGAGACTGGCCTCCCCATGGGACCCCGACAGCCCTCGCCAGGGGATCACAGCTGCAGCCCATACCCCACACCCATGGGACGCCTCCTCTGGCATTCCCTAGGCTCATCACAACACTATAACTCTTTGTCAATGTTTTCACCCCACCCACGGCACATTAGACGTGTTGATGCTAGCACCTGCCCCTTCCCGGAGAAACACTCCAAGTGGAAATGGCCCGCTGGTTTTATGAATGGACAGCGTCGAGGCTGAAGGAGCATCCCTTCTTCAGGGTGGTCTCCTTAGTCACATTGTTTAAGGGCTTCTGTAACCGTGACAGAAATATTGGTCAATTCCACATTTGGGTGACTTAGCGTGTGCAGACAGCTGACTGATGCACTGCTTCTTAGACCATGGCTAATAGATGATAATCTGCCACGGCTCTAGAATCCCTCCTTTATCTTCCCTATCATCGGGCTCAGATTCATGGAGGCCATGTGCCTAGTGTGGAGTTAGGGAAGTAGCTACCAGAACCATCACATGCCTGTAGAAAAAGTCATGGCAAGCCAATAACTAATGTTAAACTCACCACTACATATTTGTCATTCTTTTGGTGTTGTAAAGAATCCACACCCAGAACCATTATTCTGCAATGTATTCCACCCCTAAGTTATTTTTTGTAAGATTTATTTACAGTTTCATTAAAAACCAATGTATATATTGTATGGACTGCAGAAAGGTTATACCAGTACCATGTAGAAGGAATATAAACGTATTTATGTTATAATGATGAAATTAGCTTCTGTCAAGCTATGACCCTTGCCTATGCTGACACATTTCTCCAATATCCCTTATGCCAATCCCAGCTAGCAGAGACTGATAGCCATCTCTCTTTTTATCACTTCTTGGTGCTTTTTGAAGTGAATAATGGTTAGCACCAGCTCTCTGTCCCTTCTCCCTAATGTCTTTTTCATGACTGTTTAGTTTATATAGATGGTTTTGATTAATTGCTTTATTTATTTGATAGCAGAACTGTGCCAAGGGAAATACACTTTCATTAAAGTAGGAACCTGTTCCCAATAAACTGTCTTTTGACCTCTTTTTGTGATAAATTTACTTTGTGTATTTGTTTTTGCCAATTACCTTTAGTAGTTCTGTATTATCTTGACTACTTTGATGTGTGTATCAGTATTTTATCATTGTGTTCTTTCCATTTTGTTTCCTATACACAAGTAACCTCATCGCAGCAGTATATTGCTTTTACTTTCGGTGCTTTTATCTTTACATATGGGTATTTATGTCTGTGTCGTTTGTTTGATGTTGGTGTATGTGGGGGAATTTGGGAAACGGGGAGGAGATCCTTTCTATCACACCCCATAGAGTCTCAGAGGAGTCCCAAATCTTGCTATCCACAGCTGTCCACCATGCAATGCTCCCTATATGTTCACACTTTGATATGCAGCTTAGGAGCTTATCTCCGATTGGGACGACCGCAGTGTCCACCTCTCGGCAACGGGACCGGCCTTTCTCCACTGTAATGAGCTTTTTCAATCGGTACGTTTGTATATTTACAGAGGTTAGCGTCATGGATAACAGTCTCTACCCTGACACATCAAACCACACCATATTAACATATAATTCTTTGGGTCATCTTTTACTACATCTGTCATGTCTCTGTATTCTACTGTGTCCAAAGAAAATATCATAGTATGCCGTTTGTTGGGAGTGATCATGGACACAACAGGCATACATCTTTTATCGCAAGAGCACAGCCTTTAAGTTCATGAAATCCTTTTGTGTATCACTATTATTATTATTATCCTGCTCAGACGTCCAGCTCATTTTTAGTTTTTTTGCCTCCAAATACAATATTTTAACCATGTGTCGTCTCCTTAGTTACAATGTTGGCTTGCATGGTAAGCACCATAGAGAGATTTCACCACAGATAATGAGAAACACCTCTATCAGCGGTATTTGTGCACTGGCAACCCAATGCTGTGTGTTTGAATGGAGCTAAAATTAGGTCAGAAGGTTAGTGTGTGGATGGCTACTGTGTTAGCAGAGGAACTATAATAATTTATTCTGTGGACGAGCCTGACTATTTTTCAGCATTTGCAGAGCACATTTAATCAGAGTAGGTGCCTATAGAGACTACAGATACTTGTAAAATGCTTTGTAGTAGGCAGAAACTGCAAGGTCAATGGCTTTTTCTGGAAGGGCCTCACCTCAAAGTTATATTCACATTTCATTATCAGTATCCCATAATGGGAAAAGTCAAGAACAATGTATCTTTCCAAAAGGATTAAGTATTGACAAAACTTGTATTTGAGTTGCCATCTTGGGAATTGTAACACTGCCAAGCGAAATAATGGAAAACACCCTTCTCCTGCTCCCATGCCATGGTATATTTGTGTTTGGGAATGGGGGAGTTCTAGGGTATGCCGGTGAGGGGTGGAGTTGAACCCTATCCTGTTGTTGCCAGTAGCAGAATGCAATCATATTGACTTAAATATGGGAAAATGAGACGCTGCCATATGTGCTCTTCGTGCTTTGTCTCCAGCAGATAGGCGAAGAGCTTTGAAGTATGGATTGGCTCAGTGGGGTGCTAGCTTCTGTAGTGATGCAATGCTAAATGCTAGGGATGAGAAGGACATGAGGTACCCTATTACAAATACTGGAGCAAAGCGAAAAAAGCAAATCCAATGTTAATTTACATTGGTTCCAGCATATTTGTGGACTTTGGATTTCTTTTATACAGGATAAGTGGGCCCTTTTTCTTACAGTATCTCAAAACTTCAAAGCAGATTTACAGGATAATGCAACTGATTGGAATATGCCTTCTTCTGTCTACACAAGAGTAAGAGTAAAAAGAAAACTAGAAGAAAGGAATTAAGGATAATTGGCATGGCAGCCTTTATGTATAGAGAGAAGGGTAAAACATAAAACCCTTCAGTAATTGTCAAGTTCACTATATTAAAAAGAAAGCTCACAATTGTTAAAAGTATTGTATGCATGCCCACAGGTAGCGCTTTTACTGTAGATTGTAAGAACGTTGATAAGGTTACAGTTTGTCGGATTAAAACCGTCCTTAATAAACACTCAATGGCTGCGCGCTAAGGTTGCTGGTCTCCCTGAGCTTTCACTGTCCATGTCCATCCAAGTGAATCTAACTTTAATTAGTAAGATTTGTTTTACACCTCAGTAGACCGGGTGTTCTCACACTAAGAAGTTATAGTGTGTAATTTTTGTATGTCAAAGCCTTGTTACCTAGATGATTCTTTTTTCTACTTTTCACTGATGACTTTACTACACTTTGTTTCTAATGGAAGAAACCTGATTGCTAATCAACAACTCCAGTCTGGTGAATTATTAAGTGCATGCTTGGCCTATGCTAAAGGGTTTTTACACTACAAATTATAATTGACGTTTTTTAAATAGCAGATCATTCCAGATTCAAACGAAAAAAAGGTAACAATTCTTTGTTCAAATGTCAAAAATTAATGGATGCACTTGTGATAAGTTGCAGTAGTTAGCTGGTTAGTTGGTTATTCAACTGAGTATCCACAGCTTTGACCCAGACAGTTTCAGTACTTCACATTATGCACTCTATGGCGGTCCATTACTTCCCATTGATGTTTCAGATTAGGGATAGCCAAATCAACAAAAATGCAGAGATTCTTTTATCCCATGGAGTGCCCACGATAACAATTTTATCTACATGTGAATTCTATTCTATCTACAATTCTTCTCTGTGTCAAACCTTGAAAACAGAAATCTCATTTGCAGAAAGTAAAAACTGTGCTGCACTGGTTTAAGTTAATTCAAGATGCTGCACCATGTGCTAGTCTAGATGTGTATGTAACTATGTTGGATAAATGTTCAACAGGTCTGGATCTTTTTAGGATTTGGATCACTTTGAATGTGCTTTTAATGATAGAAGGCATTATATAAAATATAATACTTGCCATACTGTAGCTTACCACTCGGGTTAATTTTGCAGCAGATCACAGTTACAGTACAGCAGGCCTACTAGTTAAACTAGTTATTTCATCTGCAAAGTCCAGACTTGGGACAAAGAGGGAAAGTTTGACAGAGAAAGGAGAAACCTTCTCAAAGTGAGCTTGAAGATGAATCAGTGAGCGAGCTCCAAAAAGTTGCGTTGGTTTTAGTAGATCATTGGGGCTCTTTCTTTTTGCAACATCAAAGGCAGTCATGGCTCTTTGATGTGGCAGCATGCTGTTTAAGGTACAGCATGAATGGAGAGATGTCAAGCTGCAAGGTGCCTCTGTAGTTTACGTTGAGTGCTGTGGAGAGCTGCAGATGAAAGGCGCAAACAGAGTTTGATAATGAATGTCCAACAAGTAGGACCCATCTCAAACAGCACATGCTCAGCAGGGGCTTGTACTAACCTTGAGCGCAGCACCCCGACCCTGGGCTGGCGCTGTAGACCAGACTCCTTCAACTCTGATGCACCCAGAAAAGGGCTCTTAGATGTGAGCTTTAATCTCCCTGTCAATTAAATCTTGACTGACACATATGCACACATACTCAAACTATCACACCTGCACACACAACCTTGTGCGTACCCTCACACATTGTCCTTAGTAAGAGGTTATATCTGGTCCCTCTTACAACAGCCTCGTTGACTGACATTGGACAGACCCAAGTAATTGGAAAATAATTTTATCAACACGAGTCAACAAGGCCCTTATATATTGATATTTAAAAACTTATATTCCATGTCGGTGAAAGATACTTTAAAAGGCTATGACACCCATTCACAGAAACACTACAGTTGAAAGGTCATTCAGAGCGTGAGAATACATTTCAAAATATGTGTTGTTATTGGTTCTGCACTGCCTGGATGGTGTCTCTCTGGACATTTTCGCCAAGTAATGCAGACACTGGTGCACCTGGCCTAAAGTTGAGCTCATCACATGTGGTTTTGATATCATCAGAGAAAGAATGCATGATGATGAAATGGCTCTGTGGATTTATGTTGTTCTCCCCTATAAGCCAGGAAAGGTTGCAAAATTTTACTGCGGTGTGTTATTCATTGTTATGGGGTTAAATGGCTTTGTGAAAAACTTTATTTACTGCTTGCAGTAACTTAGGACAGCACATGGATCAAACTCAGTCCATACGGAGCAGAACTTGATTTGAATGTTTAATAAGACAAATGGCAGTAACAAGTTTATAGGTTGAAAAGTAACAATACTGAAGTTAAAGTTTAGAATTACTAAACAAAAATTGCCAATTTGAAAAGGGGCATGCAATAACTTGACCTCATTGTAACTAATCAAAAAAAAAACTAGGAGTCACTATGATTACTCAAATCCTCAATTGTAAAGCAGGTAACAAAATGCTGTAATCTTTCTTGCTCAGTTACAAAAAGAAGCTAACTTGAGATCGTACTTCAGAAAATCACGCTCTGCTGACTTTTACTTATTTATTTTCCCCTTGAGAATACATAGTTAACACAATACATCAATCATGAAATACAGGAAGAAGCAAGGATAGGATGATAATGAAACAACATCCGCAAAGTACGTTTCATTTGGTATTATTTTTCATATCAAAGCATGCAACAAGATGGCAATAACAATGAGATCTGTTCCCAACATTGTTTCTTATTAGTTCTTTCAAGATTACATCAGAATCACAGTATGTTGGCTTTACAAGCTTCTCATTTCCAAGTCCATTGTAGTGACTGTTTCTCAGCTCAGCTGCCTTGGACAGACGGTTTTTGTCTCAACTGTTCATTTCCATATAATTCGCCAAACATCTTTACCATGCTAGAGAACAGCTTCAATTGATTGGACAATAAAAACAACATAGAATAACTAATTATACTGTTCACAATTAACTGCCTGTCTTGGTAAATTATCACAGTGAACCCTGTAGATGTCTTTACGGTTTAAACACACCCTTTGTAATAATTGTTCCCAATTTCAAGCTGTTTTATACGGTGGCCCTGAGAAGCCAACGCACTGCAACTTCAAAAAACACATGCAAATAAAGAAAACATACATCAATTTGACAACACATGCACAGCATTTAGAAAACGCGTTGCAAATTCAGACAACACACCACATTACAGAAACGTTGCTGCATGTGCAGACAACACAACACATTACAGAAACGCGCTCATGTACAGACAAACACAACACATTACAGAAACATGCGTTGTCTTAATTTGCTTGTTTTGACTATATGCATGTTTCGTCTATTTGCACAACAGCGACCTCAAGTGGTTGTAATACACCACTGCAAACATGAACATTGTAACTTCTAGAAAATACTGTATTTGGCTAAATGTTTCGATTCCACTTGTGTCACTTTCTTGTAGAACAGGACATGCGTCAGTTTTTTCGTGATAGAATGCCCACGTACTTCTCCATTTATTTAGAAACAGTTCCACATTTGGTTTTATGTTGCTGCGTCAACATAAAACTTTACTTGTACGCTGTAACAACTTTGAATATTGTGGAACGTAGTATGAGCAAAATAAAACGGGTTCTTGGTAAGCGCATCTTATGGAACTACAAAAAAATTTACTTGAATGAATAATTACAATGCTTATTTTTCTTTATTTTCACACCCAGTGTGGGAGAAATTCTTCAATTCTCAATGGAATGAGGAAGAGCAGCTCATGGACAACGCAACAGAAAACAATACCTATATGAACAATTGATTAAAGTATTAAAGAGCTTTGGATGTAAGTAATTTATTTAAAATAATAATCTATCACAGATGTGCCATGCAAACCATACAGGATGTATCTAGGGTTAACTAGTTGCCCATTAATCTAATTCCAGAGTAGCAGGCTACCATTGTACAGACAAATATATGCATGTACATCATTTATTACATACTGTAGGGAGTTTTTGTCTTGTTATATTTGGCCATATAAAGTTGACAAGACTGATCATATTCATTATTTCACAGAGATTGGTTTTACCTTCTAACAAAGGAAATGATAAATGAATGTGAAGCCCTTTATTGAAAAGACATGGTGACGTTCTGATACATCTGGTCAAGTATGTATGCACTGCCTGTACTGAAGACAAGATACAGATAATGAAACAATGAGTGCCCAAGAGCTAGTTGTGAGACAGAGAGCGGAGCTTCTGTGCGCCTTGTGCAGCAGCGGGGTGTCTGAGGGCTTGGAGAGTGTGCTAGATCTACTGCTGGCTTGGGAGGTGCTGCACTGGGAGGACTATCAGAGGGTACAGGTGCCGGGCAAGGCTCTGTGTTCCAATGTGAGGGAGCTCCTTGATCTGATGTGCACTAAAGGTGAGGATGCCTGTGCACTCCTATTGGCTGCGATTAGACAGGTCCTGCCAGAGAACCAGAGAGTTGGCCTTTTTTCTGGAAATACATGGCCAACTTTGGATGACACACCAAAAGAACTTGATGACACACCTTGCCGAACACTACTGGAAAATAGGCTTGACTTTGTTAGGAGGCTAAGTGATTGCATCAGCGGTGCTCTCAATATACTTCTTCAAACAGGCTGTTTTACCTCATACGATTGTGATAATGTGCAGTTATCTTTACACACCCCATCTCAGCAGGTAAGAACCACTAAACTGGTTGAAGGTATTACCATGATGGAATTTTACATTGTAGTTTTTGCTAAAATGTTTGACAGTAGTTAAAAAAAGTAATGTAGTGCCATTTGCATGGAAATTTAAAAATAAGTAGGCCTACTATTGGCTTTCTTAAAAGGTGCTTTTTATGTATAATTTAGGCAAGACGTTTGCTTGACCAGATCAGGTCAAAGGGGAACACTGCAGCAAAGGTTCTTATTGAATACATTGAGCAAAAAGGAAATCCTGCACCATCCCCTAACCAAGACCAGTGGACTCTTCCAACAGGTATTGTGTCATAGACACGTTACAAATAAAGATCCATTGTCAAACTATTGTTTTTGACCTTGATTATGGAGCTACTTTGTCTTTTATTTACCCTTCTCTCTTATTTGCTGTCTTTTAGCATGCTTGCAGTATCAGAGGAAGCTACGCAGCTCTGTGTCTGCCCAGTCCTTTTTCTTAAGCACATATGGGGGCACCAGTAAGCTTTCTTTAGATGACATCTACACTGAGAATCAGCTAGAACTGGCACAGGGCACAGCAGAAGCACAGGGGTATTTGGACCTAGAGGACATAGTGGGACAGGTAGGCACTCTCAACAAAGAGGCTGACACGGTGCTAGTATCCGGGGAGGCAGGCAGTGGGAAAAGCACCCTACTCCAGAGGCTGCACCTGCTGTGGGCGAGGGGGTTGGTGCTCAAAGAAGCACTGTTCCTCTTCTCCTTCAGTTGCCGCAGACTGAACTCGGAGCAGGGCCAGATGTCCATCAAAGAGTTGCTATTCCAGCATTGCTGTTGGCCAGACAAGGACCAGGACCAGATCTGGCAGTTCCTCCTGGACCACCCGCACCTAATCCTCTTCACCTTCGATGGCCTAGACGAGCTCAAGCAAAGGTTCTCAGATGAGCAGAGGCACTGCTGCCCCACTCAGCCTGCACCTGTGCCCACACTACTGTTCAACCTACTCCAGGGCTCCTTAATGAAGGGAGTAAGAAAGGTGCAGCCCAATGGTTAAAGTGGCTTAGCTGTTCTGGGGAATAATTTCAGACATACACATCACTAACAATATCCAACATCATATTTACATACGAACAATGTACACATTCATATATTTCAGGTTGTGACAAGTCGGCCGGAAGGAGTGGGTCCTGTTCTTAAGATGTATCTCCGTAAAGAGGTTCTCCTAAAGGGCTTCTCGCTGTGTGCGATTGACTGCTTTGTAAAGAAGCATCACTGTGATCCAACTGTGGCGACCAGGGTCCTTGAGTCCCTGCGAAGTAACACAGCACTACTGGGGCTATGCCACACACCAGTCTTCTGCTGGATTGTCTCAAAGTGCTATAAGGAGCTTCTACGCTGTGGGGTAGATATTCCCAAGACCATCACAGATGTTTACTTGATGATCCTGCAGCACTTCTTTGAGGGACGGCAATCCCATAAAAGCTCCGCTGCCGTGTGCTGGATGCAGGAACATTTGAACACAGCTTTGCATCTGGGACAGTTAGCCTTAGAGGGGATAGAATCCTCCTGGTATATCTTCTCACATGCAGAGTTGCATACTTATGGAGTGACAGAGGAGGACATAGGCATGGGTCTTCTCGTCCTCAGTGAGAACCTTCACTCCCCGTGCTATAAACAGTATGAGTTCCTGCATGTAACCATGCAATGCTTCTTTGCAGCTCTTTACATTGTTCTGAACAATAGATCTGACTGCTCAGCAATCAGAAAGCTCTTCCAGTCTCAACACAGAGTGCAGAAAGACAGAACTCATTTTAAATCCTGCTTGACCTCCGATGACAAACACGATGGATTCTCAGATGAGGCAGCCATAGCAGCAGAAAAACCAAACCTACAGATCACCGCCACCTTTGTGTCTGGTCTCTTGTCCCAGCGGCATCGTAGCCTATTAATGAAGTCTTGTTCTGGGCCAACTCTGGACAGAAAGGGCCAGCAGGTGGCAAAGTGCTTGTCCAAAGGCATGCAAAAGCACTTTAAGTCCATCCCTAAGCCTGTGGAGGGGGAAAATAAGAGCATGCACGCTATGCCAGGTTTTATTTGGCTCATTAAATGCATCTATGAGATGCAGGAGAGTCGGATAGCTAAAGACTGTATGGCTAAGCTGGAGGTGGAACACCTGAAACTGACTTACTGCAACATTGGCCCTGTGGAATGTACTGCCCTCGCCTTTGTGCTGCAGCACATGAGAAACCCTGTGGGGCTTCAACTTGACAACAACGCTGTAGGGGATGTGGGTGTAGAGCAGTTACTTCCCTGTCTGCATGTTTGCCACTCTCTATAGTAAGTTGGAAAAAAATTGTACTACAATATATCAAATTAATAAAGTGCAAAACAAAATAAACACAATTGCATGTGCCACAGTATGAACCACAGTAATAGTAAAAGGTTGCTACACTTAGTTCTTTCAATTACATTCCTTTAGCCTACGAAATAACAACATTTCCGATGAAGGCATCCACAAATTAATTAATAAGGGAATGCAGTGTGAGAACTTCCGGAAGATTGCGTGAGTATAGTTAAAAGAAAATATGTTCACAATTATAAATATGTTCTGTATCTACAGTATATTTGATGAATAAGTAATACAACAGGGCTTGTATTTTAAGGCTCTTCAACAACAAGTTAACCGATGCAAGCACAAAATACTTTTCTCTTCTCCTGAGGACCAAACAGAATTTTCTAGCCTTAAGGTGGGTAAAACAAAAATGTGATTAAAAAAGCAACTCAGAAAAGGCAAATATGAGACAATATTGTACAATTAAATGCTCTATCAGAAGTAGTTGTACGTGCATTCAAATGTTAAATAAATCTTTTACCCTCTGCACAATGCAGGCTGGGCAATAACTGTATCACGGCAGAGGGAGCAAAGCACCTGGCAGAGGGCCTGAGATTCCATCAATCTCTAAAATATTTAGGGTAAGCCAATTCCTAGAGAA